>WBNM01017139.1:21931-97312 GCA_013399055.1 Ramphastos sulfuratus | reverse complement strand
GCCAATCCCCTCAGCACTCATGGGTGCTGCCATCAGGACCTGTAGACTTATGGATGTTCAGATTACTCAACTGTTCCTTAATCCAGTCCTCAACCAAGGAATATTCCTTTGTCATGCTTTACTCTAGTGCCTCAGGTGTCAGAGGCTCCTGAGGAGAGTCTCCAGCAGCATAGATGGAGATAAAGAACACATTTGGTAACTTTGCCTTTGTGTCCTCTGTCACCAAGGCACCTGATTCATTCAGCAGTGGGCCTACATTGCCTCTAATGTTAGCTTTTCCTGCAATGTATTTGAAGAAGCCCTTTCTGTTATCCCTGACCTCCCTTGCAAGGTTGAGTTCCAACAAGGCCTTAGCCTTCCCCTAGTGGCCTCCCTATATCCTCTGACAACAGCCTTATACTCCCCCCAAGTGGCCACTCTCACCTTTCATGATCTGTAGACTCTTCCCCTTAAGTTTGCTTAGCAGTTCCTTACTTAACCATGTGGGTCTCCTGGCTCCCTTTCTCTATTTCCTACTTGCTGGGACGCTCTGATTTTCAGCTTGGAAGAAGAGGTACTTATGTCAACCAACTATCACGGGCCCCTTTGCCTTCTAGAACCCTATCCAACAAGGTTTCCCCCAGCAATTGCTTGAAAAGGCCAAAGTTGGCCCTTCTGAAATCCAGGGTTGTTGTCCTGCTTGATATCCTGTTCCTACCAGACAAGATTTTTAACTCCACCACCACTAAAGCCAAGGCTGCCCTCAATCTTCAGTGTTTCAACCAGATTGCTCCTCGTTGGCGACAACAAGGTCCAACGGTGCTACCCTCCTAGTTGGCTCATCCACTATTTGCATTACTAAGTTGTTGTTTATGCACTGGAAGAACCTCCTGGACTGTGGCTGGCTGAGTAGCTCTTCCAGCAAATATCCAGATAGTTAAAAGCCTCATCAGAACCAAGGCCTGTGATTGAGAGACTGCTGTTTAGCTGCCTGTAGAAGGTCTCATCTACTTCCTCATCCTGATCAGGTGGCCTGTAATTAACTCACAGAACTGTATCACCCATGAAAGTAACACAGGAAAGAAACTGTTAACATAACCATCTAGGATACAGTCTTTGAGTTGAAGATTGCCACATCTCCTGTGTTATTTTCCTCATGTTACTGAATAGACCTGACAGAGAGCTCCCAAACATCAATTTTACAGTATCAAATACCCATGAACACTACTCTGCTGCTTCTCAGCACACCTGCTCTCGGTGCTTTACTGCCTAGAGAATCTCCACCACTTGCACAGACCTCAAATCTCTCACATGTGCTTCCCCAGAATCTCTAGGACTTTGCCATCAACCACAGCAAAACTTTTCCACAGAGATGATTTGTTAAAAAAAGAGGGTACAATAGAATCCATGTCATTCCAAAATGTACAATCCACAGGCTTCAATTAAAACCAGCGTCATGCGAAAACCACGATTTAGGTCTGCCTGTGAAACCAGCTACTGACAGCTGCATTTGCTGTGGCTGATGGTATAATTTTATAATCTATTTCATAAATACATGCATAAATATTTTGTACATAAATAAGCTGCAAATTAGTAGTTTCACATCTCTGTTCCCTTTCCTCCTACAAGGTGCTACAATAAAACATCACTTAAAATCCCAGTGAAATGTGAGGTCTCTCCCTTGATCTATGCTTGTGCATCTCACCTCTCCAAATTATTTAGAATATTCATTATTCACATTTCTGGTGGCTCTGAAGCATGACATGCACATGCTTGTACTGATTTTCAACTAAAGAAAGTAATTGGAAATCCCAAAACATTTTGGAAAAGGCTGAGATTAAATTAATGGCCAGTTCAAAATCCATGGAGTTAGTAAGTATCACACTTATCCAAACCTTCTAGATAAAGCTCATCTCAACAGTATGAGCTTCAGACAACACCCTTTTACAGAAGGAGAGGTGTGGCTTGGAAACTTTTGGTATGCTTAGTAAGAAAAAAAAAAAAAACAAACCCTCTTCGTTTCAAGCAAGGTGCTTAAAAGAAGCATCTATAAAGCTGACATGAAATATACAGGCTCAATCCAGAGTCCTGACTCATATGAAGCCTCTGTATTTGACCACACTAAACCCTAATCCCAAACTTCAGCTTCCTTATACTGCATTTGACCATAACACCAGGGCTCATCAACTCTGTCAACATCAGAAAGCTTACACAGAACAGACCACATGGCAAGAGAAATCATCCTCATCTGAGTACTGAAGACACATCACCTTCAGCTAACACTGACTGCTGCTGAAGCTGTGTGTACAGTTTATATACAGTAAACACATGATTTACAATATTTAAAGCATTGTCTTTTTTTACAATCTAAAATAGAAGAACTCTTACAAAAAAATTTACAACCAAGCTTCTTGTGCTCAAGTGTGCTGCAGACCCCCTGCAGCCATCAGATAACACTTTGTAAGGTCAGAACTGCAGAGAAGATTCAGGACAACACTGAAGGAAACTTTGCAGTTTCACTATTGCCTCAGACCTCAATGTGTTCTAGGGAGTTACTTTATTTTGGTTTACACCCACTCGGAGAGAAGTAGAAGCCACGGGAGATTCCCATTTTGCTGAGGAAGGAGGGAGAAAAGAAGACATTTGTTTTTCCCCCATCATCCAATATCATTACCAGAGATAAAAAAGAATTTAAACATTTACACCAGCTCCAGGTAGACATAGTGAATCCCTTTTAACAATTCCCCTGAAAGCTCCATCTGTCTGATTTACTTCTCAATGAACCAGAAGACAAGTATTTTTTCCCACGAATACAGATGATGATGTAGTTCCATGTTCAAACTATTTTGCCCCAATTTCAGACCCTACATCTGCATAAATAAATTCAGTGGGATGTAGTGTTTTATTCTACTAGCTTTACTGAGGAAGCTAAGTAGAAATGTCAATGTCCGAATGATTGTTGGATATTTTTATTTGATATAAAATGAACACTGAATGAATTGGCAAATTAATCAGCAAAGGACACCATTACCCTGAATAGATTTAAGCTACTCAGTGTGAAGCTATAGCTTATTGTTATACAGCTGTGATCACTGGCTAAATGTACAAAGCATCAGGAATGATCTTTATAAAAACAAGATTAGCGGGTAATAGGAACAAGGTGTGTGCTGGAGACATTGCTTACATTTCATATTATAGCCAGAAATTATGAAATTGAGCTGAAATGTGCTGCAACAGGGAGGAAAAGGTGATCATCAATAAATTTCATTTATTAGGGTACTCTGTTATTGACATTTTGTAGAATTAAAAATCATGAGGGCTCTGCCTTCCTCAAATTTGACTGGGAGTAGAAGCATCTAATAGCACACTGAGAGAAGGCAACCAGCTGGATGTGCACAGTGGATGGAGAGTTTTCTCACTGAAATTTAAAATGTTCTACAGAAATTCTTTCTTCTCTTCTGAAAGAGATTTAGGAACACGTGCTTCAGTGACACACACAAAGCAACACGTTCTTTCAGCCCCACGCGTTAGGGCAATGCCTGAAATAGAGAGCATAGAAGTATCAGCGCCCTGAACAGCGTCAAGGTGTGGGACTGACAGGGCAGGAGAAGACCTGGAAGGAATCACCTGGTACTCAGCTCCCTTTGCTCCAGACACTGCTGGAGCAGAGTGCCATAATTGATCATTAAAACTATCACACTCTATCACATACAAAGTCAAGTGACAGTTAAACTTCTCCACCATATTACTGATTTCTAGACTGACAGACATATAAAAAAAGACAGATCATTGCACTTTGACCTGTTAGCCAATGCACTGGGCTAGGGTTCTGAATTGCTCATTTATTCAATACATTGTCTAGTTTTATTAGTAAGGCACACAAGAAAACATTGCTACCTACAACAAAAAAGTTCATTATTCAAACGCATACTTGGAGAGTCTTCCAGGCTGTACAATTCCCTTATTGGCAACATCCTGTATCTAAGACATTTCCAGTATACAAATGTTGCATTTCATTGTTCTTTACCTATTCCCAACTAAACCATCATAACTTGTCAGTAACTCTGAATGACAGGTTTCTGAAGAAAACACATATTTATGACTTAGTTTTAAGACCTCTTACATTTAACATTACAAGTACTGTCAAGCACTCTTGTAAGTCAACACATTGTCTGAGTAGTGTACAAATAAGTCAGATGATTTTTTTTTCTTTTAGACAAGCTGTAATTACTCTTAGAGTTTCTGAGTATTTTTAGCTATTAACTAACTAAGATTTTAATTGAAGATAGGGAGTTCACTAACTTTAGGGGGCACATCCCCTTTTTTCTTACAAAGATAAACCTGTGACCCAAATCAAAATATTCACTACAGAATGCATTCTTGCTGTCTTTAAGTGACAAAATTAATCTGATCTGGATTGTCTGAGTTTTATGCTAAAATGGCTGATAAATAAGCACATGAAAGTGTGCCTTCAAATTTGGGGGAGGATTATTCATCCAGTTATGCAGTAACTGCTTTGTGTCTGTACATTCTCATCACTGGCTGCTTTGTCCACAGAAGACTCATGCCCAAAAAGTCTTTTGCTTCAATCACAATAATTTTGCTCACCAAAGCACCAAACCCATACCCTTATAGGTAAAACCAGCTCAGTGACCTTTACGTATTTCATCTTTACATAGCTATCCTGATAGGCTACCTGGGGCTTTTTTATTTCCTCTTTTCACATGATGAAAAGCTTCATATAACAGAATTACCTCTTTCATTCCTCCTGTCCAGAATATGCAATTCTATTCATACCCATAAGCTTTGCATAGATGACTATATGGATATATGACATTTCTATGTACTCAAACATGCACACACACAGGACAAGAGTATGAATTAGAGATGTTCTGATGACAGTCACTGATGACCACATAGTGAACTGTGGCCCCAAACGTGGTCCTGTTTGAACAATTTTTCTAAGAGTCAGTCATAAAAATTAATATTTCCCAAAAGAGACTAATTCACCACAATTACTGTGCGTAGGGGAAATAAACTCTTCAGCTTAATGTACATCAGCAAATATTTTTTGTGGTGGAGAGGAATAATTTATTTTTTTTCATGCTAGGCTTGTTCTGTAGTTTCCCCCTCTACATTATGACACAGGTAAACAAATCTAACAGAGGCACAACTACATTCAGTGAGCAGCTCAGTTGTGACCCTGCCAGGCTCCCTCTTCCAATCACCACCTAACCAAGAGCCAAGAACACAACAGAGCAGTTCCACACCAGCACAGCTACAGGAAACCCAGACCCTATCTTCAGAAGGGTTTTGCATCAGGCGTCACCATGCTTTGGTACATCTCATTTCTTGCTATTTTTTATAGTTCTTCAGAAAGCTCTAGTCTAATTCTAGCCTTTTCTTGATGCTGTCAGAACTTGGCCCTTCCTTTAAGGCAAACTTTGCACAGAAGAGTTTTCACCCCTGAACTGTAAGGGAGTCTGCACAAAATCAGCTGCAAAGACGACAGGGGGCTTCTGTGGCAGAGTTGAAAGCTTATAAAGAAATAAACCACAGAAGAACCATTTTTAATAGACATGTTTAATGCTTTAACTGGTGAGAATGCTCAAGTGGCTGCCAATTTTGGTTGGCACCCAAATTGTCACACATAATTGCTTGTATATGCAACACACTCAAAACAACCCCCCTTCATTTTAAAAGTCTTAAGAAGACTAAATAATGTAACACAGGCTTTTACAGCATTAGAAACAAACAAAAGATTTACGCCACATCATTGTATTTAGAGAAAGGCAGAAAACCCATTAGATTTCATCAAAGACAGACAAATTGTTAAATGGCTTTTGCTACTTTGATTTGCACAAGAAAAATCATTCCTCTGGAATGACTCAAACTTGCCTCCTTAAAATATGCCTTTCAAACTGTGCATTATAATAAAAGCTATATTCAGATGCAAACACTCAACTAATAATTTCTCTATGTTGATAATTGTATTAATCGTGTAGCAATCTGTGCATGTGTGATATTGTTGTGACCTCTTCAGCTGAAAGCAACTTCTAATAGGCACTCTGAAAATTCAAGAGTCATTGACATGAGTGCAAGAATGTTCTATTTACAAAGGAGTGTGTTCAGCTGGTAAACAGGAAAAAAGAATTCAAGATAATCTGAAAGGCACCACAAACAAACTGGCATCAACTGAGGCATAATAAGAAAATGGAACAGCAAAAGCAATTTAAATAGCTCTCCTGCTGCCACAACCAGTCCACTGTGCAAGTTTAGCTTTTTAAGTAGAGTCTATTCCTTTCACTTTTGTTCTAACCCTAGAGCATCTGGGAACTTAGCAAGGGCATCTCTTTTTTTTCCCCCCTTCTTTTTTTCAGGGGGCAGGGGGGAAGGGGAGAGGAAAAAAACCACTCATTTCTAAAAATGGAAAAAGAAATAATCTGAACGATAATGTCAGCGTTTGTGCAAAATAACTAAGTGAAAACAGATTAGGAAGCGGTAAGGTTACGGGAAAATTCAAACTCATAAAATACAAGCTTTTTCCAGACATCATCCCCTTTGACCAATGTAGGAAAAGGGAGCATGAGGAAACATCTGTAGTAGAACATGGATGACATGCTGTCTCTCTATGCTTACTCCAACTAGAATCAAAACAAAGGACAGTAGGTAAAAATAAGGAGTTTTCTTCTCTCTCAAAAATCTATTTTTGTCTTTTAAACTTACAGTGCAGAAGCTATCAAATGGAAAAGGATACATTCATACTTCATCATGTTTTAAAAATACAGCCTTATTCAAGTATTTCATTTATGCAGAATAAGAAATTAAATATTTACTTTCTATGAAGTTTATGTGAATATCAGTATTTATGTCTTCAAAGCAGGAAAGGGAATAATCCATTCCTCAAAACCAGTTGACACCCTCACAGCACAAGGAAGCTGTGACATCATTTTGAAAAGGAGTATTTTATTTGAAAGCAAGTGCTACACACCACTCCAAGTGTCCTTAATAGTCAGCCTTGAAGTGGAAAGACAGCATGAGAATCATAACATATAATGTTTAAGTATGTGAATTAGATTACTGGCAAAGCTGGTGCCCATCACTGCATGGGCAGCAAATCCAGGAGAGCTGCAGCAGACTACCAGTATCAGATATGAGAACTCACTTCCATCTACATTGTCCTGCTGTTTTGATTTGGTATGGTAAAAAACATAAAACTGTATGGTCATAGAGACAGCAGCCCCTTGTCGTGGTAGGCCTAAACAGGCCAAACTAGGCTTGTGAATGTCCTAGCTCACCCAGGCATGTTTTTTTCTGCTCTCCCTCCTTCTGTTTTGGGGAGAGCAACCACGGGAAAAGGGACAAAGGACCTGGAGCCACTAAGTCTGGGGCCAGTCCAGCAACTGCAGTAAACAAGGTGCACAGGGTTGCCTTATGCAAGGCCTGTGATCTGCCCAAAAAAGGGTAAAGCAAGCCTATGGCTTCACCCAATATGGCCAAATCTTGGCTAACTGCCATTTGATTGGCTATCTCGTGTCCAAAGGCCCATTTGATCTTCGGGCTGTGTTAAAAAGGAGCAGGGAACACGGGGTCCGTGCCTTCCGCCATTACAAGGTGTGTCTGCTTGCATCTGTGCCTGCTGCCTCCACGCATTCGGCCTGCACAGCCAGCGTCATACCATGCCGAGACTGCACACCGAGACAAGACGTCCTGCCTGCACATGAGAGCCTGCTGCCAAACAGGGCCAGAACCAGGTCAGAGATTGTCTCTCTCCTTTTTCCAGTGCTCAGAAGCCTGGAGAAACTCTAAAGCCACTGACGGCTACCGACAGCAACCCCACAACGAGCCTTGGGTACTGTCAGACAATACCTCTTACGAGTAAATACCAAAGCCTCTTGTAATTCTTAATTGCCTTCTGCCATAAGCAGAAAGTTGCTCCTTGTGTCCATCTACTGAGCAAGCAGCGCAATTGGCCGCTAGCGGTATACTGGCCGCAAAACTTTCTCTGCCAGTTTAAACTGAGTTTAGTTAATGTGTATATTTAATGGTTATTTCCAGGTCCTGTTATAACCTGTATATAGTTTCCATGACATTGCAAAGAGCCTGTTATTATTATTATTAAATGGTGGTTGGGGTGGTGCGAGTTCCGATAATATATAGTTTATTAATATTAAATAAATATTTTTGAAATATCATCTCGCAGTAGCTAATTAGCCCTTCCGTGACACCCCTCCTCCCAAGTAAGAGTGAAAACAGAGACCGTGGTGCTACTCACTCACTTAACAGTGTTCCCCTTTCATGAGCTCTCACTTTTCAAATCCTGAAATGGTACCAACTTCCACATGGAGCAGCAAACTAGAAAACTATATTTCAGCAGAAGTCAAGAATGGATTCAAGAAAGGGGAGCGATTTATTATTTTTATTATTGTATAAAACATGTAATTAGAAATGAGATAAGAGAAGTACCTTCTGGACACTACTTAGCTATTACCCAAGAGTAATTTACTTCAGGTTTCACAGTAATAAGTTGAAATGCATGAATTGATACACTCAAAGTTTAAAGATCAGCTACAAGTTGCAATTGTTCATGTTCCTTCTAATTTTCTGTAATCAACTCTTCAGTTCACAACTGTTGACACTGCTTTAATCTTGCATTCTGAGGACACACCACCTAAGACATTATTACTCCAATGTCGAGCCTGCAAATAACACAGGTACAATGCGTTGACAGTGATTAAACCCAGGAACTGCAAGGATGAGGAGCAGACACACTGTGTCTATTTTGCACTTAGGAAGTGGACTCCTCTCCACAGTGCTGTAGAGAGAACATCAACAGGAGCTGGTCTATAGCAATGTACCTAGAGAAAACCCCTACAGGAGTCTGCACCATTAGCAGGTTATGATTTGCTTGTATGTGTTGCTATTATTCTTACAAGGAGCTTATTTTCATTCCCCTCTGTGCCAGCTATTATCATCAAATTTTAACAGCCCAGCTCATCTCCTGTGCTGGATTTGATTTCCTACTTCCTTGAACTGCTAATAACTTCCCTCTGAAGTAGGAGTAGGGGGAAGAACAGAATAATCAATACAACATGCAGGTTTCAGGCAGGGTTTTACAGTATCTGTGGCCACATGGGACAGGGATGGGCACGCACTTGGAAGACAGGAAGATTACAGAGACAAAGGATCAGCTGTACCTCTGCCATAGAATCTCCAGCCAAGGTACCACACCCTGCACTGGGCAGCTGAGCTCAGTTTGTGAGTTCTGGGACTTTTCATCTGCAATTGCACCTTGAGCATCCTTTCTTTTTTTGAAGACACCCAGGAGAAAAACCTGAAAAAAAGCTCCAACACCTTTTCTTGCTCCTTAATGTCCCAAAGTCAAATGAAAAGGTCTGCCATTGCCACTGCCTGCCTCCAAAAGCCCCTCTCTCTGCCATTGCCACTGCCTGCCTCCAAAAGCCCCTCTCTCTGCCATTGCCACTGCCTGCCTCCAAATGCCCCTCTCTGCTGGGATGCTTGGCGCATTTCTGTTACTTCAAGCAATGGGACAAACATTTACTTCTCTCAGCCCATCTCACTCAGGCAGACCTCAAAAGCCTGTGAGTTTCTCCATGTCAGTCCTCACCCAAATGTCACTTCAGCTGGCTTCTCTTATCCCCAGCAGAGTAAGCTTCCTCCTTAAGTCTCACAGGTTAAATATTTGCACAAAGATATTGTATTCCCTCATCTTTAATAACTTCTATCCCCAACCTGTACTTATTACATTTTCCTCATTAATCAGCCCTGGTGACTTGTGTGTCCTACTTCCGAATGAAACTTAAAAACTTTTATCAGGACAAAAATTCTAAAGCTTTAGAACATATTTCAAGCCATAAAACCAACCAATATATATTTCCCAGAAATTAAAATCTCCTCAGAACTGGCCATCAGAATAGACCTCATCTTCTCATAATACTTCTTTGCCCAAAAGCTGACCAAGTTCAATATGTTTTTTTCCAGGTAGCTGTTTCAATTCCAGTCCTTTGACCACACTTCTTCAAAAAAGAAACAAAGAAAACCCCAGAAACACCTTACCGATTTCAAGTGCTCTACTACAAAGATTTCTCCATAATGCTGTATAATGGAGCAGCAGACACTCTGATCCTACAAATACTGGGATAATAAATAAGAACTCTCTAAGTTCCAGGGAAAACCTTTTTTAGTACTGCCCAGCTAAACAAGGCACAAAAGCAATTGCTTTGATGAGAGCAAGACTACACCCTTACCTTCAGCATTTAACATGTTTCTCATGGAAAAGCTTTTTGGGGAATTTTTTTTTTTTAAATATATAAAATATTTCAAGTGCATCTTTCCTTTGCCCAGAGACAACAGTGCCTTCTAACTGAAGAATGCAATAATACAATATCTGGTTGTAAATGACACAGGATTTATGTATGCTGAGAAACCTATCCTCCTATTATGCTCAAAATAAACAAGGGGTACTACATTGAAAGGAGGATTTCTCAATCTTCTAATGAGAAAAAAAATAATGAACTTCAAATGTTGCATTACAACAGCACATCATCATTAGCTACATATTTAACTGATGGGAATGTGTTTGAAACAAAAGAAATGGAAAAGCTGAAAGGATGGCATTCACCCTAATTGATACCCATGCAGTACATCAGGAAACTGCGAAGAACAGAGAAGATTTGGGCATATCCAGCTAAAAGGTTTTAGGTCACTCGAAGAACGTCAAGTAACAACAGTCTGATCCCCAGCAGCCAGCCAGAGACTTGACAAGTACCCTACTTCATTTTGCTGTTAAATAATGCTCTAGAGAACTATGGATAGAAGATAATACAAAAATGAAGATTTTAGCTGGAACAAAGAAATAATGAAAATTTACTCAGACACTTAGAAAAGAGAACTGAAGAAGACAGGGAAATTAAATGGAATAAGGAAACTCAAATCTATTGTGCAGTGCACCTCTGTATAGCTAAGCATATAAGTGCTATCCTGATGAGCAGAAACTTCATTAATCTTTCCTGACAAGTTAGTTGTGAGAAACAAAATTGTAGCAATATTTCTGCTACTGAAGGAAACTTCCGTAAATAGAAATGGCTGCAACTGAACAAATACAGTAAAACCCAACAAGAACACAATAAAATTGCTTTAAGCAATTGTAATCGTAAATATCTCTCCTGCAAAGTTATTTTCTCCCCCAGTGCTAAGCTTTATGGTGCATATCATCAAATGGAGCACTGTTGCAATGACATTGACCCTAGGAGAGCTGATGTCAAACTGCAGTGTTTGGTCTCAATTTGTGTCTGTTTGTACTCTCCTCCCCCATAATGCAGGTGCTGTGACAAAATTAGAAAAGCAAAGTGTGGGTTTTTGTTGTTGTTGTTGTTTGTTTGTTTTTTTCAGTCAGTGAAGAAGCCCCATAGTATTCTGGAATTCATTTTTCTGTCTTTCCATTTAATCTTCCCTTAGGCTAGCATCTCCAAGGCAGGGCTAGAGAGCAGCAGGGGAGGGCAGGAGGAAACCTTGCCACTTGACAGTTTGAAGACAACACTGCCCCTCAATCTTCCTCCTCCTCCATAATACAGATCTGATGCTTTTAAAGGCAAAACCTTCAGCTTGCTCTTAACACCACAACTCCTCCTTGAACTTGCCCCCAGTGGGAAAAGAGGAATGGAGATGGCATGAAGAGAAAGACAATACAGATCAGAAAATCAAGCCAAAGCCAGCTTCGTGTCCTTTCTCCTGTGCCAAGGAAACAATCAGACTGTAAAATACTGAAATAAAAAGGTTAGCTCTACAGTTAAGTCATTAGAAGGTGTCTTGCATTTAATTCTAACAGAGGTAAATTTCCTCTGGCCAAACCACTGTTTGCTCAAGTCATAAATGGAAGCAGAAGCTGGTCTTATGCAGCAAAGGGACAAAAAATAAAAAGGTTTCTTCACAGGGGTACAGACAATGTTTATTTTACCACACTGATTCTGGTTTGGGTAAAAGCTTGTCTTTCTTGCTTCTCCTCCCATTCCAGGAAACTGCTTCCTTGCCTTAGAGCTAACACATGCAACTCCCACCAGAAAGCCCTGGGCTGCCTCCCCAGAGGTAGGGGGAGGTGAAAGAGAGTAGCCTATGTTCTGTCAGAAGGGTCCTTTTTCAGGTTCTGAGAGAGTAGGAAAAAATGAAGAGGTGATTTCTCTTTTTTTGTTTCCATGTGTGTTCTTCCCTTCTGAAAAGCATTCTCAGCTTCAGGTCTCCCCTTGATTTGATTACATGGACCTTCTCGCCACAGTGTGCACCTCACAATGTAAATGTATTATCCACAGTCCTAAAGAAGTGAGAGGATTTTCTGTTCTGGAAAGGAGATGTTGCATCAATGTCCTGTTTTCAATTCCTCCATGGCAACTATTGTACATGGAATGTATTTCTGTCCCAGTCTGTCTTGTGACCTCTAAAAGCAGTAACAAGTACAGGATTATCTGCAAGAGCCATGTAATATCCTCCCCCCTTATAAACAAGTTCCTTTTATTTTCTCCAAATTCTGCATTTCAGAACAGCACACTTGGGATAATACAGTGAGAGTCCTGCTTTCCCAGGCTTGTCCTTCATTAATTATCCTATGAATTTATACATCATGCCACAATTAAAATAAATTTTAAAATGGGGAGAACAAGGATCTGGGTTTGCTCTTAGACTGGGCATAAAAACCAATATTAAGAGCTTTAGCAGACAACTTGTGGGGGGGAGGGGAAACAAGGGAAGGGGAGATGGGAGGAAGTTAGAAAAGAATCAGGTTCTACGTTGTTCAGTTGGGTTTTTTTAAGGAAACAATTACAGCAAACCTTCAGACTGAGACCTTACATAACTCCTGTCTCTGTGGCTCTGGTTAACAGCTGTAGGCACTCCTCCACTGATGCTTTCTCATGACATTAACATTCTAACTGCTTCATCAGAACTGGGGTATTCCTCTGAACAAAACACCTCCGAGTAAAAGGTCATGGTGTCTGTTTCTCAAGTGAGAACACACTAAAAACACCTCAACCTCTTAATGCAGACAGAAGTGGCTGAACAAAATACAGGTTTTCTTCCTTTAAAGTATATGTTTTCACTTCACATTAAACAAGGTCAACATTGTCTGCATTGTTTTAGGAGAAGAGTTTAAATTAATTCAACAATAAAAAAACCTCACGTTTCAAGTAAGAGGTAGGGCAGTTAATTTAATTGACTAAATGTAACAAAGAGAGCTCCATATATCAGAACTTTGTAACAACAGTGTTTACATTCACCCCTCACATTAGCAGCTGGAAGACAAATCAATCACAAACTGAGAAACACTTGAGCAGGCTGACTCCATGAAACCGAGGGCAGTGGCACAAATACACATTACACGTTCTGCAAGGTTAAACTAATGTGAAGTAAATTCCTCAAGTTATGTAAATATAATTATAGTAATGTTGTCTGACAGCTCGTATTAAGTAAGATTAATTCAGCAAGCATAAAATATTCAGGGGACTTACTCCACCTATTTGAGATACACTGGGCAAAACCACCCCCCAAGAAGAATCTGCAGCCTGCAAGCCCAGGGAAGGAAGTCCAGTACCTGTCTGTTGAGCAGCATCAGGGATCTTTGATAGCTCTGTAAAATCTCATTTCTGAGGCTCAGCCCATGTGATTACACACTGGAGACACAGTGCACACCCACAGCTCACTCTGAGGTAACACACTGAATTCTGCACAACTACTGAAATAGGCAGAAGCTTGAGAAATGAAACAGACTCCTCTGCCCTTCACACAGATGTAAAGTAACCAGTAGATTTAGAAGCCATCCAATCTGTAGAACAAACCAAGCAAAGAACTTAAAAATTATTCAGAGGAAAAGGAACTGGTTCTGCAAAATCAAGATCCTTTCCCTTTTTAAGCCATATTCTCTCACAGTCTGGACCTCAAAACACAGTAACATACAATTCCACCATGAAACAGCAACAGAGGAGCACACCTCCATGATTAACATAGATATTTCCATTTTTCTATAACATTGCAAGAAAGCTTCCTAAGCCAACAAGACTGGTACAATTCCATCAAACTCAACAATTCAAGGATCAATCTTTTGTCGTACTCTCCCTTTGAAGTTTGCCTAGCATCCAGCCTCTGCAGGTTTTGTTCTCTGAATCTTCTTTTATGTAACAAAAATATTTCTGTAGCAAAAACAAAGACCCACAGACACTTACACATACACTGCTACCAAAAAAGGAGAACAACCCAATGAACTTGGACCATTTGAAACTCAGTCCAAACCATTTTAACAGAAACAAGTACTGAAGAATGAGTTTTATTCTTGTGATTGTATATAGGAATATTCAGTTCATAAACCAATTACAGAGGAAGATGTTTTTATTAAAGAATGGATAAATGTAAAAAGTGCTTTGACAAATTTTAAAATAGTTCTAGCTATGGATGACACAAAACCTGAAGTTGTCAAAGCACTAAAAATAGGACTCTGTCCAAAACCATAAGCCATTCATTACACAATACATTACCACTTCAGAATACATCAGATCAAGACTGACTTTATCCACCTATCTGTTTTCAGGCATGACTTTAACAAGCAAAATTGTTCTGCTTTCATTAGGTTTAATCTTACTTCTTAATCTTCATTTCAACTTTCGTCTTAAATTTCCTGCTTTCAAGTATCAAGCCAAATTGATTTGATACTTAATGCTTGACAAATAAATAATGAGCCTCTGAATTAGTCCACATGTGATAAAGCAATGATCCCATTATTTCTAACATTCTTATAATCAGGCAATGATTAAATTATTTCTGATGTCCTTAGCATGAATGCAAAAATACACTAAAAAGATCCTTAACAAAGCTCCCTGCCATGTTTTTTTATTAAATGCACTTAATTTGAGTATTTTATCACATGATTACTCCAGCTGGGCTGTAAGAGCTTATTTTAATGAGAATGGGAAGCGCTCAAACAGTGGGTGTGCTGCGTATCTCTTTGACATCTTTACAACCGTTTGCCATTCTGAGTGTGATTAGCCAAATAGCAGCCATTAGGAAGGTTGATTAATACTTTTTAAATATTCCAAATCTTTGGATTAGCTCTCAGTTTATTTTCCTCAAGGAACAGAATGAAACAAAGACTTCCACTATCTCACCCGAAGGACACCACACAGCATAATGCAGGCAACATAAAACCCCACCTCACATTCAGCTCACTGCCAGCATCACTGACATTTCTATTTACAGAGATCTGGACTCATATATGATATCCAAGGACTTATCTTAATTAATATCATGTCCATATTAGAAGTATGAGCACAGCTCCGTTTGATAAAATGGTATAAGCAGTGTGGTTTCAATGCGTGCCTCCAGGACAGTGCTATTGATAACAGACACCTATTAGAGTGCTGAGAATTGACATAAAATGCCATTTAACATTCTATTTTAAAAAAAGTTTTTAAAAAAAATCCTCCACATATTGAGGTGGCAGAACAAAGAAGTGCATTAAAAGCACTGATAAGGGTATTAAAAGGTAATATTCCATGTATGACTATCTAGTACATTAATATTGAATCTGCCTGTGATATGAGTTGCACTAGTTAAAATTACACATTTCTTCTTCTCCTTTAATCAAAAGAGACAGTTACAGGAAAAATCAATATCTAAAGCTTACAAAGCCAAAAATCTTCTTTCTGCACTAAGATACTATGGTGGTGATAAAGGCCATGAAATAAAGGTCAGAAATAAAGAAAATAGAGATTAGATGCACAGAGACATTTGTAATATGCACTGAAATTAGTAATGCCTTGTTCTTACAGAGGCTTGCCCAAGAGGTACTCCTGCCAGCATAACACATCCTCTCCTTTCCATTAGCCCACAGGTATGCACTGCATGTCAAAAGCTAGTAGCCTTGTCTGACCTCTACTGGGACTTGTGGAGATGAGGAAAGTGGTGGTAGTAAAAACAAGCAAGCACAAGTTTCCGTCATACACCCTACCCTACTATTCAACCCCAAGGCTAGCAATCATTCGCATGAAAATTCCAGAGGAATTTTGAAATGCTTCAGGCCTCTGCAGACAGCAAAGGAAACAGCTGAAGGTTTCCCATCTCAGAAGTAATTTCTGAGTTATTGCAGCCCTTTTCAAGCCTGTGAGGGACAGAATGGGAATGGAGTAAGTGATAAGAGATCAGGAAGAAGCATCCTAATGTGTTTCCCCATGGGCTATAACCCTGTGCATATTGCCCAATACTCAGATGGTCACCCTGTCAGCTTCTACCAACATTAATTTCCTTCTAGAGTACTGAAGGACAGCTAACTGGAATAAATGTGGGTTAAGTCATATTTTCACCACATGCCTATTTGTTAAATGGATGTGCACATACATGGTCATGCTGCTGATCATCCACATACTGCAGAGAAAGATCTATAAAGTAGTTATAAGGCAAATTTTAGGTGGAAGACACAACTGTAATATTTCACTGTCCCATAATTTTCAGAATTAGCTAAACGGTCATTCTGCCAAGCCAGCTTCCTGTCTGAGGGATTAAAAAGATCTCTGAAAAGACGATCTGTGGTGTTTTATTGAGAAACATGGAGAAAACATGGACAGACATAGAGGCATGATGACAGAATGTGTTTGTCTGCAATTGAAACAAACTACAGAGGAATGTCTTGTGCTCATACCAATGTCCTGGAGTTCAGATTGGTCACTGGTACATAGGACTAAGCCCTGGCTTCTCTACATTTCCCTACACTAATTCTGTTGCATTAACATGAGAGGAAAACCCTAAATGCATTTGCCCCAACAAAGAGCAACAAAAGGTGGAAAAAAACAAAGAGAAATGGCTTTGCTGATGTTTCTGTGAGAAGGCCTTAGGAAAGGTGTCCCCTGACCTTAGCATCATCATCTGCCATTGTCTCTCTCTGGCAACAGCAACAAGCCTAACTTGAGGAAAGCCAAGAAGGAAGGCTGCAGCCAATCTGAGTTCCTTGGCAAGCTTGTCCATGCTTGCAGTTTGCCCTACTGTGCATCCACTTTTAAAGAGAAATGGACAGAGAGAAAGATTGGAAGAAGGTCTTATGAAAGAGAATGGGAATTGGAATGAGAAATGGATCAGTGAAAAGGGAAGAATGTTACAACACCAACACATCAGTGTGTGCAAGCAGAGTGGGTAACCAGGGATAAATGGAAAAGTGAAGACAAATCCTACTGAGACCTACCATCAACAATCTCTTGTATTCCTTGCCTGAAGACTAGAGAGTAGGAAGGGAGAAGGAATATTCCCATGAGATTTGCCTAGTTTTTCAAGTAGAAGTGAGTTGTCTTTCTAAATATGTAACACACTTCTCTATTTCACCTAGTCTCTCTTCTCACTGTTCTTAAGAGAGGTTGTATTTATCAAGGCTATGTGACAACTCTGAAGGAATAAAATTTTGTGCCTCTAGCACTGAGGGTCACATCACATACTGATGCAGAGGAAAGGGCTCATTTTGAAACAGGTGGGAAGTGTAGGAGAATTAATAGGAGGGTACACTTACTTTTGAAAAATGTAGCTATTACAAGTCTGAACACTTACTGTGTGGGGTCTGGTAAAGCTGACACAAGAGGAACAAAGAAACACAGCTCATGTTATCATCCAACATCTAAGAGTTGGAGTCCTGCCAACAAAAAAATGCCCTTTCTCTTTCATATATACAGTTTTTCTCCCTATGCCTTCTTAGAAGAGAGATGATACAAAGACAAATATTTAGCAGGTGTTTCATCTGAGATGACCTTGCACTACCACATAGATGGGTCTGGCACAATGTAGGTGGGTGCACAAGGCACTGCTTTCCTTGGTCTCTGCTGGTACATCTACTATTTGTGAAAATAGCAGAGCAGTACTGGGACCATGAAATGCTTCCCAAAACTAAATCATTCCCTACTGTCATCACAACTTTTTAGCTATTATGTTCCAGTCACAGAAACTTAACCCAGCAAGCTGCCCCATGCAACAATCCCTGAAATAAGACTAAGTTTGCCTACAACAAGCAGACACCAAGCAGAGAACCTTCCCTCACTTTGTGTGGATAGGAAAACCATCTTTCTGCAAACCGTCTCCCTCCATTTTCCATGAAGGTAACAAAACCACCAGAAATATATATCTTCCATGGAAGAGCAGTGAGCATGTTTGTAATTTTACAGCAGGATGCTGAGCTGCAGGTGAAACGGCTGCCAAGGCTCCAGGCTGCATTGCAACCATCCTTTCTCACCCATTTAATGCCATGTCACACTGACAATTCACAGCTAAGTACAGAAACTGTCTTGTTTATTTCCCAGTAAATAAGTGAGGAACTTTCCTAGGGGCTGATGCAGTGAAATGTTTAAATGTGTAACTGAGGGCAAAATTTAAAAGTGCTCCCTCAAAAAAGTTCAAAGACATGTAAATACAAGCTCTGTTCTCAGCAAGTGGGAACTCCTTACATCTTCACTACATCACCTGGCATCCAGTACCAGGGATAAAAGGACAGAAGACACTTCAGAAGTGGTCTGGAGCTATGGGTATTGAAAGATTGCTGCCATTAAAACAACATTTGTCAGGATACTGTCAAAGGGGCTTTTATTTCATCAGTGAATGACTGGCCCTTGGCAAGATTCTGGGTCAGAGAACACACAAAAGCTGCCCACTCACATTCCTACACACACAACTCAGATAGCTATTATGACAAGCAGCAAAGTAGTTGTAACAGTCTTGTCTCATTCCCTCTAGAATGCAGTCCTACCACTGTGCCCATCTGCTGTGTCTTTGGAGTGCTTCACCCAAACAGCTCTGTAATGAAACTGAAAGAATAAGCAGCTTTTGCCCATAGGACAAGATAAATCCAGTATCACAAACCATTTAATGAGGACTACATATCCTACTAAATGCTGTGTCATTTGTAAGCCCTACACAAAGGGGCAAGTATGGTTCCCCTCCAGGATGCTCCAGACAAAGACAGTGCTGATTTTGGCCTCACAGCAGTATAGTAATACAAGAGTACATGCAATAAAGCAAGAGTATAGTCATGCAAGAGTACATGCAATAAAGCCTTTATGAAGGACACCAGAGAGTATGTTTCAGTGATTCTGCTATAAGACTGGTACACTTTACCAGTGTGATTCCCCACCACTGACATCAGGATTCAGTGAGGTGGTGTCATTTTCCCATGATAACACCCTCAACAGTATTGTTCCATTTCTTTTATGCCATATAATGAAAGGTAGTTTCAATTACTTGATTTGGCAGACGCTGGAGTAGAATCAAGCCTGTTGCTTGCCACTGAAGATCAGTTATGCTGCTTTACAAGGCATCTTCATGTGCTGCAACTTCTTACCAGATCTTTCTATGGAATATTTTCAAGACAATCCTTATACTATATAGAGGAAGCAAAATGGACTAGAAGAAAGGACAAAGCAGCTCACATACTCCTGCATGATGTCTTGGTTATGAGCCTCTGAGAAAAATAACCAACAGATCTGGTATTACAGGACACAGAAGAATCATGCTCTGCTCAAATGCAAGCACCTTCTCCAGGTTCTTTAACTAAAATAACAACTTGCACTATCATCTTCATGCAGTAAGCACCACAGCATTATCAAACAGCAACACACTCCTGGAGAAAGAGAAACTTCTTATCAAGATAAATCAATGACAAACAAATACAGCCCAGGCTGAACCCAGTTGGCAGTACATACAAACATAGCTTCATGCAGTCGGCAAATACAAAAGAATATAAAGATTACTTATTTTTGCTCCAGGTTACCTTTGCCTCTCTATCCTCCATGTCTCACACAAACTATTGCCTAAAAAGAAGCCTTCAGTAGGAACACAGCCTCAACTACATGATTCCTAACTCGCTCAGAGCTTAACATACTGCATTGAATGCACAGCTCCACAATGTTTTAACTCAAAGAACATTTCTAACAACATGCACAAGAAAGGTGACATTCTAAATTAATTTCTGCTCTCCAGGATAGCACCAAATGAAGAAGAGGCAGAGTTCTCTGTATGCCAGCTGTCTCGAGTAAAACAATCATGTTTATTATCACTGCTTCAGAAGGCAAAAGCCTCCACTTCCTTTTTTCAGAGTTCCCCTTTATTAGCTATGAACAACTAGCAGGCAAATATCTCTGCCACTTGAGCTGCAGAGCACATGATTTTTATGCGGGAATGAGGAGTGAAGGCTTCCCTGGTTCTGGGCTCCCTTTCTCCTCCATCTTCCCAGCAGCCATGCCAGCCGTTTCCAGATCATTTAAAGTGAAGGAGCAGGGACTCAGAATCCAGTGGTACCAGCTGTGAATTTCAGAATTCAGCGAAGTTGTCAATTTTATCTGCCAGATAGTGCAACAATAATTAAGAAAAAAATGTTAGTCTTCCATTTACCCCTTGCTGGGATCTGCCAAGAGAAACAAGCTTCTGCAAGTTTAGCCTACACTTCTACAGACTGTGATGGTAATTCTGGTAGCTACAACCAATGTTTGTTTGCTAGAGTTTGCACCTCCAGTAGTGCACTGCAGACAGAAGTAACTTGCTAGGAGCTTTAACCACTCATTAGTTTGCATTATCAGTGCAGGCACGTTGAACTAGTAAACCATGGACACTTACCTTCTTAACCTGCTTACAAACATGGTTAAGAGCTGTGCTATCCAAAACAATAGACAGTAAATGTTTATTTTTCCTCTTCCAGATGCAGCAAGGTAGATTATGTTGAATCCTGCTGTGTAGTATAGCGTCAATGCTGTGATGTAGTGCAGCATCACAACACAACAGGAGCATAATGGTATTTGAGATGGGCAGCTGGATTTGCTAACAATGCATATTTCAGTGAGCTCCCAAGGTTGATGGCTGTTTGATATCTCTAGCCTGCCCATCAATCAGCATCACACTCACAAAGCTATATATACATGTATGCGGATATTTTCT
This sequence comes from Ramphastos sulfuratus, assembly GCA_013399055.1. Classification (NCBI taxonomy): domain Eukaryota; kingdom Metazoa; phylum Chordata; class Aves; order Piciformes; family Ramphastidae; genus Ramphastos; species Ramphastos sulfuratus. The sequence goes on along the minus strand of WBNM01017139.1, from coordinate 76,381 downwards.
CTTTACGTATGTATGCCTGTCTGAAGCAACAGCTACCTGCTTCAGCAATTCTCCTTTAAACGGTTACCCATTACAGATGAACACCTATAACTTTACACTCTGCTTTACCCCATCATGACTGAGAACTGCTTTATGATGACTAAATCTGACTTTTAGTGGAACAACTCATATGCTGGAAGGAGCTGGACAGAAGGAAGACACCAATTGTGCAAGTGAGAATTATGAGACAGAAAAAGACTTTGCACCTTTTAAAAAGGTTCTTAACGAAAGAAATAAGTCATCTTCAGCATTTCACAATCTGAGAAAAAGCTTATTAGATGAAAAGTGCTTGACAAAGCTAGTATCTCTGGTTTCTCCTTGAATTCCCAAAGAGGACTAAAATTACAAGAGTGCACAAGACCGAGCTGCACAGCAACAGTTCTTCAGACAGCTCCATTCCTAATTACAAACCCAGAGAAGAAATGTATTTTTATTCCTCAGGAATATAAAAGAGAAAATGTCAAGATAGACACAACGAAAAGTTACCACTATCACTGTCTTATCACCTAATCCAAACTATTTAACAGAACTAAGCACATTTTTGCTTGCAACTTTAGGTGGCTATCAGAAACCTTCCACTTAAATGCAATGTTCACAGAATAATTTCTTCTAGCTTTACAGTACCTTCGATCCTTTAGAAAAAAATAAAAAATTGTTTCATTTGTTAAGGCACAACCTCAGTTCAGTTTAGCCATGAGGGAAGAACGTTGTTCAGCTTCACAGCCAAGCTAGAAAGCACAAGCTAGTCAATCAGTCACCAGCTCCACTTTTCTCAAAAGGATGGAAAACACCACTCCAGAAATGCCTCAAATCCTCACCCAACACTATCCCTTTAAAAAAACTGCAACTCTATTTGTTTTGGGTGTTTTGGTTTTCTTTGGACAATGCAATAGTTAGGAATGAAGCTGAGACATAGACTTCTTGAAGTACAGTTTACAGTTTAAGTAAGATAAGAGCACTGAAGTCTCATAGATACATCCATTCAAGGCTTCTGAACTTCCCATCCTTAGAAAAAAATGGAAAACTTTCACTCTCTGAAGAAAGTGAGTGATAATATAACTTATGGTGTAATCCAAGAATTTCTTGAGTTCAACTCTGTAGATTCCTTCCTATAGCAGGGTTAGCAGTGTGACAACATGGGACTAAGCGTCATTTCTGTGGGAATGAGAAGCGTATAACTCAATCTGCTCAAACTGCCACAAAGAGGATGAAAAAAGACAGAATTTAAGGTGAAGTTTTTTCCCCTGAAATGTCATATACTTGCTGCAAAAGGCTTACAAAATCATATCTGAAAGTTGTGTCCATCTTGAAATAAAAAGCCCTGATTGACAGCAAAAAATAGGTCTCTGCTAGCAATCAACCATCTTTGTTTTTCAGCCTCTCTGCATTTTGTGGACAACAGCCCAGATTTTGGCAGATTATTTCATTAGGGGAAGCTTGCAGTTTAACTAAACATGGCTTTCTCAAGAGAAAAATTGGTATCAATCATTTCACGTTTTTAAAGCAGACTGAATGATTCATCTCCAGGAAATCTGTATGATAATCTAGAGTTACAGCTGATGAGACAAAATTAAAGCAGCAAATCACTTGATTTTTGCTACTTACACTATTGTATCTCCACATACATACAAATAAATACATCTCAGAACATGTCTGTTTCATTACTTATTTTCCTGCTTCCTTCACCCTGAAGTTTAACTCCTAATACATTCACTGCAATACATTTATCTGCACAAAGACAGGAAGAACCCAAGCTATAGGCAAGGACCATGACTCAGCCATTCCTTTATCAAGTCGAGCACTTACTACTCCCAGTAGCTTGCACAAACTTTTTGGGGGCTGTGTTTTAGTTGGATTTCTCTCCCAGCACCCTGCTTAGATTCAGTGGGTCTAAACAAAACAGTTTATTTCTGCTGGGAGTAGAATAAGAAGAAAGACTTTTATTAAAAAAGTAGAAATAATTCAATACTCAAACATCAATCCAGGCTTGCCAAAGCAACCACATTTGTTCAGTTCTTAACTGTTGGTATTATCTCAGGCCTCAGTAAGCACTTCAGTGAAAAATGTTGCTTCTCTAATCTTCATTAAGCTCAACAGCACAGAAGGCATGGTTTCTCCCTTGCAATACTACTAAATGAAGAGACCTTGGTCCCTGTTTCAGTTTCACTAGAAATATGACCCATATCTAACATCACTAAATTATTTTACCAGTTAACTGGATCTACAATTGAACAACTTCCTACAAGGTATTACTTAGGTAAATAAATAAACCATACCTGAATCCTCCACATCTTTCAAGAAGGTCCTGTATCTTCTCAAGCTTGGAGCACAATAGGAGCAAACAGGTCCTTAGCCCCAAATTGGCTTTGAAACAGGTAAATTAGAGATAATCAACATCAGGTGCTATTTCATGCCCACACCTGATCACAATTATTTCATTTGCCCACAAAGAAAGACAACACAGTGACTCCATTTGAAAGATGAGGTTGAATTTGCTCGCTGAAATGAGAAATTTTGTTCCTACTAAAGATGAGGTTTAATTTGCTCTCCGAATGAGAATTTTTGTTGCTAACGAAAACACACAAAAGGGTTATCCCCTACTCTGACATCTGCAATTTTTGTCACAGTCACTGTTTTACTTAGCCAAGGCATTGCTGGGTCAGACAGTCACTTTAAAACTAGAAGAAACCAGGTGCTTTCTATATAAACATAATTAAGCAATTTAATGAAAATCTGTTGAGTCCATCTTTCTCTGAGAATATGCAGGGCTCAGCTTGGTGCACTTCTGCTTGTTTTTGAATGCACACCACACTTCAATGTAACTTTGCTGTCACCAACAGGTTGCCATGAGAATTAACTGGTTTTCATTTATTTATTTCTTTATTTACTTTTATTTTATACCCTAGACTAAAAATGAGGCTTACCTTTTAGTGAACATTGTGTTAATTTGCAAGTAGTCCTGTTAACTTGGATGAAGTAGGTAGTAATCTCTGACTCTGAGAAGGCAGATTAAAATTACTGGTGCTCAAAACATCACAGATGAAGACAAAACATAATTAAATAATTCCTCTGATTTTCAAATTTTAACAGAGAGATGCATCACACAGCACGTCACTTGTGGTTTCCCAGAGAGCTTATTCTTCTTTTATTATAAACAGAATCATTTCTATCCACTGCATGAGACAATGGACTGGCTTCAATATAACTGAATGCTTTAGCAGCCTTCATTGTGCTCCTACACAACGTCATGTAAAATAATGTGCTAAAAACTGGCTGACCTGCCTGTTTGCTTGGTGTTTGTATAAAATTTGTCTCCATAGTATTTTAGTTCTTTATCTGAAAACAAAACAGGAGATATAGGAAACCTTGAAAGTAAAGCCTTAACAGTGATATACTCCAATTTTAAGGTCTGATGACCTAAACACAATCCTGAGAGGCTAATGACATGCCAGTGCTCTTGCTCTGCTTCCTGAGAAGCCCTCAGAATACCAAAATTCTCTCCCTGCTTCCACCTTGTGCAAGGCACGTATCCCACACTCTCCTCATCCTAAACAGATAGCATACAAGAAGGCTCAGCTGCCAAGCAGCATGCTTGTGAGGGAAGGTAGAACCAGAGCTTGACTCACTTTTACCACTTTCATCAGTACTCCACCCCATCCAGCCTGCTTCCTCCAGGAGCCATTAATACTACAGACACAAAAAGGGACAGCTAAGTCTTGAAGTGCTTGCTGTGCACAGCAGCTGTGCACAAGAGATCAGTGTATTGGGAGACTGAAGAAACAGCTGTGTATAGAGACAGGCAGAAGAGAGCTCCAGACATTCAGATCCAGGGCTCCATTCACTATTGTTGGGCCAAGCTAAATCACTGCTGGGAATTGAATCATGTGTTTCTAGCTACAACAGCTCAATTTATCATGAGTTAACCTGGTATATTGTCCATGGCATAAGTACCTTTTGCACAGAGCATTCACTTTATCATGCATTTAAGGGCTGAAGGACCATATGTACAAAATGGAAAGACTGGAAAAAAGACTTGAATTCTTTCTTTACTCTCTCATTTTGCATCTAATTCAAGTTCAAGTAAATTGTAAGATAAATTATATCATTCTGTGATTCCGTGATAACCCTGATATGGTTTTATTTTAGCAATATATAAGGACACCAAAAATGAAAGAAGAATTTCCAAAAATTTCCAGGCTGGTCTCCCTGGAGCCTTTTCTTCACCAGATTGAGCAACCACAACTCTCTCAGCCTGTCCTTACAGAGCAAGTGCTCCTGCCCCCTAGTCCTCTTCACAGCCCTCCTCTGGACTTGCTCTGACAAGTCCATGTATTACCCTGTGGGTACCAGTGGGGGCAGGGGTGATCTCACAAGAGTAGATTAGAGGGGGAGAATTGGCCTTGAACAGGCCCTTGGCCTGTTGTCAGAAAGTGTCCTATGGTTGTGAAGCAAAGGCTTTGATAAAGAAGTAGAGGCATCCAAGGGATGTGCATGATCAAGAGCCTTGACAGGAAGCTGTAGCTCACCCCCTTGTGGTACCTCCCTACACAAAAGGCACCCTCCAAAGCAACAGAGGAAACTGTTCCACACATTTGAGACCCTAAGCAGTCCCAGAGCCTGCCAATAAGACTTGCAGCAGGGAGCTCAGTGGATCTGTCTCTACACATGACCTTTAAACCGTAGGAGTTGATATGGATTTTGTAATAGTTCTGCAAGGACAAATTTCTGCTGTCCCTTGCTTTTTGCCACTCTTTACATGTTTGTGTTGGCTTTCATATTTTCCCTTTTTAGACAGCTGTCTCCTCTGCTTGTGTACTCATGCTATTACCAACTCTAATTTAGGGTGTAATTTTTAGAATGACATATGGCATAGTAATAACTGCACCTCTGGAAAGCACCTTGTACCATCTGGCTTACTCTTTTTGTCATACTGGAAGGAGTTACGGAATAGAAGTGTGCCTGTACCAGGATAACTACCTCTGCTGCCAGGTCTGAGAGGACAGCAATGAGTAAACTACACCAGTACTGTGAAAGTGGTACAAGACAGGGATATAGAATCCTCCAGCAACTGCTGCTTAAATGGGCATGAGGACAAGAAACGGGAGAAGCCAGGAGTGAATGAGTTCCAGGGAGCTGTCAGGCTGAGACGGCTTCACTCCTGCAGCAGCATAAAGGCTGCAAGCTCACACAGTTAAACGTGCTTGAGAAACAGCTCAACACAAAATACAACACAAAAAAAGAACTTGCTCACCACCAGGTAGGTTTTCCCTAGTGTCCTCAGCTAAAATGTTAACCTGGATGTCTTTCAGGATAAATATCTCAAGAGTTATTTGTACACAATGCTGCAGTGTTTACCTTTTGATTACAGATCTTTACACGCTGTCCATTATTATCGAATGCCAGGATGAAAGGCAGCCTAAGGGCCTGAATGCAATGTTCTGTCACAAAGAAAATACAGCAAAAGTAATGGCAGGCTCTGAAAGTACAAATGTGCTAAGCTGGAAAGAAATATGAGCACAGTATTGGGGTTTCTTTTGCTGGGTGTTTGGCTTTTACTTTAAAAAAAAAACAAAAAAACATAACCAAAACAACCAACCAACCAACAATATGGATTTGAATAGAAAAGGAAAACCTGTATAAAAACATGAACATGTGTATAAAATCCTCCTAACTAATTTCTATCCCTTGCATTTGTATTTATACAAATAAAATTGAAATTACAGAGCTACTCTTTCCAGGCTACTGAGTTAACTCACAGAAAGTTCCCTATTAGGCCTGGATCTTAAACTGGGCTTCAAGATTGATGACAATGTAATGATCTCACTGAAGACAACTGAAACAAGTGACTCCTAATATTTAAACTAAAAGCACTCAGCTAGTCAATATGTCTTCTTTTAATGATGGAACTCCCAGAGAAACAATTTCAAATACAATTCTATGTTTCTTCAAAATAACATGAGTAAGGGTATGCACTCAATATTTTGTAAAGACACTGCAGAACAGTTATATTGAGTCTATAATCAGCTTTGATTGTGATCAATCAACTGTTGATCAATAATTTCTAAAATAACAACAAATGTTCCTGTTTTAAGCAAAGTGGCAGGAATAGCATACAGATAATCTCAAAAAGCATTCCTACAATACACACAGAAATGCACATGCTTCAGCACTAAAGAAATTAGTGACTTTCTTAGTGTTAGTGTCTCTGTCTTTCTACCCAGAACCACAATGAACACTGTGCTTTTCTTTAAGCTGTCTAGAAACATTTTGGTGAAGTCCAGTCTGTAGCTATGCTCACGTTTCAAGTTATTTGTACAAATGTCTCCAATGTTTATTAACTTTCTCTTCTACACTGGCACATAGCTTACTGCTTAGTCTACTGCTAGCATCATCAGACTTGTAGTTTTCACTCTCATGTTCCAGCAATCTAAATTTGCATTTTAAAGGGCCAAAGCTTGGGGCTGCTTTCAGGAAGCATTTTGATGTGTTACCTGATAGAGATGACTCACATTTTGAACAAGGTCACTTCTGAAGTGTTGACAGCCAGAGGTGTCCAGACTTCTTTTTCTCGTTGCATCAGGACATAACCCCATGTATCAGCACAGTTTTCTCTACTAATCTAATTTCTGCAAGATTCTTAATGAAAAACCTTTCCACAGCTATTTGTTAGTGCACCTGTACCTTAACTGGTTAAAGCAGTTTCCCTGTATATCTTTACCCTGAGTTTTAATTGTGTCTCTTTTACAGTATCTTAATGCTTGCTGCAATACTTCTAAGAACACAAAAGCCACTTCCTATATTTAAAAAATTCTACCTGTTGACTCCATCCCCTTGGAATCCTCCTGCCATTTGCCAGGTAGGCTGTGACGATACAAAATCCCACAGTGCCACCTGACTTCACAGAACAGGAAAAAGATGCTTCAAGTACACACAACTGCTTTACATTCAAGGGCAGAAAAGCAGGTAGCAACAATTTTTCATACATTCTTGCATTAGATTTAATTCTTATTAATAAGAAATGAGAGTCATTAACACTATTAAAATCTAATTACATTAGCAATTTTCCATCATGTCATATATGAGTAGTTAAGTATTGGTATTTGTTTTTCCTAATGGGATTCAAAAGTCTAATTAAAAGTCTCTCTTTTGTGGTTAAGTGGAATGAATCTTTATGAAAAACAAGGCACTTTTAATAGCCACAGACAGTTTCTTTCCTTAACTATCATACTTCACAACTATCTTCTTCTTCAGCACTTTAGCCAAGTAAGAACCATATAGAGGGAGCCAGAAGACCAAAGAAACTCACTAGCTGCTACAACAGCACACACACGAGTTGCCTTCTCGACTCTCGCGCCTCTCTCCACACCCAGTTGTTCTACAGGCTATAAGGACTTAATAATAGTAATAAGGACAGGTATAACAAAACCTTTTGACCCCTTAAAATAATACTAAGGGTATGATTTTGCAACAGTTTTCAGTCCTGTTTGCAAGAGCTTTATTGCCAACAGAGTTGCAATGGAGTAAATTATTCCTCTCAAGGAACTGATACAAGACATAGAAAAACAAACAAACAAACACTTTGCCATACAGCTGCCCCACACAATTTGCCAGTGTATTGTATGTTTCAGCACAGCTATTTGAGTAACATTTGGCTAGTTTTGGCTATGTTATTTTGTAAGCATAACTGGTAGTAAATTGTAAGGTAAAGACTGCCACTGCACTGGAAGCTTCCCCTGCTTTCATTCACAGGCAGCAGGGCATCTAGCCAGCCCCTTTAGATCCAGTTTAGAATTTCTGTCTCAGTGGTGGCTAATGCTCTCTAGTGAAACCACTCTCCTCTGCCTTCAAGAGTTTTCCTGTCCTTGTAGTGTTGAATGCTGAATTAAATGTTTGTGTAATAGAAGCCCCTGCTAAGACAGAGAAAGACAGCACAGGTAAGAAAGAAGGGCAACAGATGACCAGGACATTTGGGACACCTCAGAACACCAAGAACAAGATAAAATAATTGTTATTAGTGCAGCAACCAGTAAAACTAGCTATCCTTAACAGGACTTTAACTACACCTGAGGACTAAAGTAGCAGCCACCTCATCCTGAAAGCAGTCTGTCCTTCAGTCATGCCACTTATTTGCAAATGATAATATATGGGGATTATTTTGCATATCACTGAGCATTGCTGCTTTATTCAGAGCATTTTACACAAAATGCAAATCTCAAGTGCTCCACAGCGTGCTGGCTTTGCTTTTCCTTAACATGTACAGATCAATGACAGCTTAATGCTTAGATAACATTTATTAAGAGCAACATGGTTTCAGAAACTTCAGACTAAAGGTGTCAATTAGATGACAGATCCTTCATGAAAGATGAAAGAGTCTGTGTTGGGTAGATATTCTTATGTTTTACTGTCAATGATTTATTAGTTACAAGGTCCCAAGTGTCCAAGCTTATCAGTAGTGAGATAAGCAAGTGTGAACCAAAGGGTACTGTTGATTTATTTCACAGAATCTCACTAACCACAGCTGCTATCAAAATCATCCACAAATTACAAATATACACAGTCCTACAGCGTTTGCCACAAAGTAAGGTATCAGACACAGCATTAGGTTGAGAGCTAACTTGAGGTTAGCTTGCTAAAAGCTTATATAAGGGTAACCAATCTATGCTGAAGGTCATATACAAATCAGACACATCAATGCTGATTACAAATTAAATTCTCCACTCCCTTTTATGTCAGTGCAGACATTGAGACTGCAGGAAGTGTCTGACATCCTGTGTGTAATTACTACTAAATCTGAATGGGAGACATCCATACCCATTTGAGCAGTGTACAAGTGCTGGCTTCATGACAGGACAGCCACAAGTCAGGGACTCTTATCTAAGCAACATCTTGCACCCAACAGATTTTTCGCACCTTGTCTAGCAAAGGAAACTCACTGAAGCTGTATGAAAATGGTCTTGCTTTTCGTGTTTGTGCCCTAGAGATCAAACCCCACTGCACTGCACTGTAATTTTGCACAGGTGTGAAGCACTGCACGAACACAAAAAAGTTAACAAGAACCCAGACATGCAAGCTTAATCTTAGCTCACCCTTAGACTGCAAAATACAAATAGAAGCATGCTATGAACAAATACATGGGGGGCACAGGAATTTTAGAAGCTCTGCAGTATTACAAGGAAAGACATCTACTGTACAACTGATCCACAGCTTTGTGTGGGTGGGCTGGCAAACAGATTAGCTGCTTTTTGTTGCTTTCAGTAAGAGTTACTTAAGAGTAGGTAAAAAGCTATCTTCTAAAGAGTTATCACAAAATCTATGCTAGAAGATACACACCAGTAAAAATAATTTTTCTCCATCTTCTTTGTGTATGGCCTGGACTCATTTTCTTTCATGATAAAAAAAAAGTTATGTTAATCATCCTAAACCTGCAGGAGGATTTCCATTACACATATTTATTTTTCAGCACTGAACCTGACCTCTGTTTATCAGTAAGATGAGCATTAGGAATACCTTCTGGTGCAGGAGATTTTTTTGTTTCCAATCATCACCTATCAGTAGAAAAAAAAAAATATCACTGAGCAACAAAATAACTCATAGGACTGCCAAAACTTGGCGGGGGTGGGGTGGGGAAGGGGGGGGTTGGAGGAGGAAGGGAAAAATAAAACTTTTTGCAAAACAGGAACTGCAAATTCTTTTATTAGAAGGTACTACCAGAAGCTCTTTTGCATCTCAATCAAAAGGCTGCGCTACAGCCTTGAATTTCAATTGCAGATGGTAAGATGACATACAATTAATATGATTCTATTTGTGTAGTCTAATCAAAGCATGAGAGAACAGGAAAAACAAATGTAACATATCGTGGGTCTTCAGTTTCAACCTATGATGCACTGAAAGAGATCATTAACATTTCAGTATCAAATTCACATTAATTTCCCTGCTTCTTCAGGAGTTCCCTTCTTTCTCAATACCATCACACCATCTTGAGCCATCCTTGAGGTGTTTACAAAAACTGCAAAGGACATATTTTTTATCCCTTTGGAATGCATTTTGCAATGTACCAGGTATCACATTTTTCTGTCACCACTTCCCCAAAGGTGGATCTCAAGGTAATTTTTTTGGTTTTGTCACATATGTCCTATCTGACTACCCCCTTCCCCTGCTTCCCTATCAGTCTTTCTGTATAAAAAACCCCTACTGGAAGAACAATGTTTTGGTTCTGATCACACTGATTTCTTTACTTTGTCTCTGCATCTCCTACAGGCACAAAAGCCTTCAATACTTTCCTGCTCACCACATGTACCTGACTACAGCTTCAGTACAGGGTAGTACGATTGTGTTCTTTGCTAACAATAGGTTTCTGTCCATCTGGATTATTTAAAGTTATAGAGAAGAAGGGGAATGTGTTGCAGGGAACAATGGTGCTCTGGTGGGAAGAAAGGGAAAAAAAAACCAAAAAAGAAAGAAAAAAAAAGGTGGCATTAAGATGACTAGTAAATCTTTTCTACACCCTGGAATGCACCAGTATAGCTACTTCTCCTAAATAACTCCCGTTCCCAAGAAGCCTGATCTTGTCATAACGGGGCTCTGCTACTAACTACCCCATTCCGATGCTCTAATATAATATACCACCACACCATGAAACAAAAACCCAACAGCCACATAACACTGACAAGGAGATGTGTTTCTGAACATAAAAGGGACACATGTATGTATTCTGATCTTATACACACCTTACTGTGTTTTGAACTGTGAATTTCCTTGAAAAAAATACTGTAGAGAAAAAACCCCAACAAACCAACAAAAAAAGCAATCAATCCAAAACCACAAACCAAAGCAGATAAGACAAATCTAAAAATTATGAGAGAATAGCTATAGAGTCTTTTTTTTTTTTTTCAGTACAGTACCATATTCATAGAAACCATTGAGTTTCTATGAGACCTGGAGACAGATTCCCAAACCTGCCTGTGTATTCCTACTAATTATTTTAATCTACCAATTGATTTATTTTATTATACCAGGTGAGGTACCATGTGTCCCTACAGTCCTTTACAAGGTGAGATAAAGGTCCGTATATTTAAGCCTGGAAAAAGAAGCCAATATGTCAAACTAACTGCCAGTTCAAAGACCAGTTCCTGGTTTATCTGAAGAACTCTCTGTAAACAGATCATACCCTGAGCAGAGCTGTTCTTCAGCTCCAAAACCAAGACCAAGATCAAGCACAAAAGTCACTCAATGCTTCATGCAAATTCATTTCATTCATTAGATGCCTGACAGACTGGCATCACAAATATTCATCAGCATTTACCAGAGCTGAGTTACAGTCTCTGTAAGGATCCAGCTATGACCAGCACTGTGCTCAGTATGAGGCTGCTAATACAGAACATTAACACATGTGGGTAATGGTCTGTACTGCTGCACAGGCTGAATTTCATCCGTTCAGTTGCATGACAGATCATCTGGTACTGTTTCTACTCTCCCTTTGTATAAGAGTAATTGTATAAACTCTCAAAAACTGTATGTCTGCACATGCACATCAATAAAACCTTTCTTCTCTGAATCTCCCAAACCATATACTTAAAGAACTGTTAGATAGCGCAATAAAATACTCCAGTATTGGCTCCTATGGAATTCTTTACTTACTATTTTCCCACGGTCAGAGTGGGAAAATGTGTCTGACTGCAGTCAGCTCAGAAGTTAGTCCACTTTAATGAATTAGTTCAAATGAATTTCCATCTGACACATGGAATTAAACCCAGGAAAGCCATTGTGCTGTGAGACACAACACCCTTTTCCCTACAGTACAGCTTTTACTGCTACAGAGTACAACACATGTATTGTGTGATAAACACATAGAATGTTAAATGAGACATGAATGAATAATTCTCCTTCTACACTTCATTAATTAATCAATTTTCAAGCAGATAAGTAAATGTTAATAGCAAAGGTTTAATGCCAGTGCATAATAAATAAACTTAAATATCACAAGCATATATTTTGAAACATCAAAGGAAGGAAAGGAAAAAAGGAATTGTGAAAGTGAGCAGTTTGAAAGAAAATGAAGTTTAGGTGACCTAATTAAAGGCTTTTCCTCAGCTACAAAAAGACATCAAAGTGCTGCTTCTGAAGTTCTTTTGCCAAACCAACAGCCTCAAATTAAAAGACTGCACTAATTTCAAGGAATGAGTCAGAGAACTACTACTATAAGAGCCTTCGGTCCCTCTGTGTTGCCACAGAAACAGAACATTACAGCTAGTTTATAATCCAGGCACTGCATTTATACAAGAGAATTTATTTCTCATTTTCACCTTTTCATTTACTCATCCAGACATAGAAGAAAGCCCCTCAGAAATTCTTCTTCCGTGATTGACAGCAGAAGTTTGGATGTCAAACAATTCTTGGTTTACATTGTTCTTTCTTAATGCTTTCTAATGTGAAAGCAAGTGGCAATCTTCTGTGTATTTGCAACTCAGAATGACTGAACCGTCTCTGTCAAAGATGGGCTCAGGTCCCCTGCAGACAGAGCTAGGTAAGCAGAGCTCGTGGCAGCAATGTGCTTGAGGATAGACATAACAGGGGAAATGCAGGAAGAATCTTTCTGGCACACCCAGGTGTCACCAGGAATATTTAGGACACATCCTGGGTTATCATCTAGGTTTGAAGTACGTGGGATCCAGTTCAGAACTGGTTGCAAATCCCAGTTCATGTTCAGACTGACAGGTTTTAAGAAGTACCACCAGAAAGAAGTATGGACCAGTGTCACAGCCCAGGGAAAGCACAGCTCCCGCACAGACGCAATGTTGAGTTGAAAAGCTGTGTGTGACTTTCTGTTCCCACCTACACTGGCCAACTGATGATTAATCACCTTCCTCATGTAGCTTGATGGGCAGATGCTCTGCAGTGGGCACACACATATCTACATCTCCTGGGGTTGCCAAGGGAGGCAAGCTGAGACTCATTTGTTGTGGTAGGCCTAAGCAGGCCAAAATAGGTTTATATTTGTCCTGGCTTGCCCAGACGTGTTTTTCTGCTATCCCTCCTTCTAATTTGGGGAGAAGCAACCACGAGAAAGAGGACAAAGAACGTGGAGCCACTGAGTTTAAGGACTGAATTGGTTGTGGGAATTAACGAGGCAGGAATTATAAAATATGCAGTTATTTTATTTCCAGAAAGCCCCACCCACAAACTATATACAAATTAGTTAGATTGGGTTCAAAATTCATTTGGGAAAATCTTCACAAGGATGCTTATAGGGAATTTAATAATTCAAGAAAATCAGAAAGTTGGAAAAGGTTTGCGACAAAAATAGCTTTGCTGCACTTACAAATAAAAGGCAGCCCAGAGCCATAGGGAATGTCTGTGCAGGGATTTGGAGAGTAGGAATTTGGAGAGTAGGAATTTGGAGAGTAGGAACCATTTGGAGATGGTCCCTTGGCTCCTTTGCAGCAGTGTCTTGAACTGCAAATTGTAACCCAGCGGTGGATCAATGTGGCACAGGATCCAATGCGAGTAAACCCACCAGAGTCAAAAATGACTGCAGACGCGGCTGCCACAGGTAAAGATCATGGGGCAGCACAGGGCAAAGCTGGGCTGCTCAGCAGTGTGCCCACGAACAGCGCTGGTTTGCAGCAGGGGCAGGTCCCTGCAGCAGGAAGTCAGAATGCGGTGGTCCAAAAGCGGGGAACATGCACTTTCTCATCACCCTTCTTCCAGATGCCCCTCAAGGTCCCACTCCACATCTGACTAAAGGTCCCCCTCAAGGTCTGGCTCAAGGTCCAAGTCAAAGTCGTAGCCAAAGTCTGACTAGATAATGTGTCCAGTTGCTACATATATATATATGCTGGGGCAATTTGTTCTTCCCCGTTCAAGCCCACGGGGGTGGGATAAGGAAACTCGTGCCTACATCTTTCCATATTCTAAACCCCTGGAGCTAGAGGTGGGGGGGAGCAAAACAGTTTTGCACCCCATTCAAACCTCCAGTGGAGCAGGGACTTGGGTGTGCCCTGTCACAAGGACCCTGGCCATCTGCATTCTATGGTAAACAAGGTACACATGCTCAACTTGTGTATGCCTTGTGCAAGGCCTATGTTCTGCCCTAAAAAGGGTAAAGCAAGACTGTGCCTTCACCTGATATGGTCAGCCTTAGCTAACTGCCATTCTCATTGGCTATTCTGTGTCTGAAGGGCCATTAGTCTCGGGCTGTATTGATAAAAGGTGACACAGTGTACTCTGCCACTGTATCCATGCTCTGTCTTTGTATTCATACTTCCCTGCTTGTTACTGCCTTATTATATCCTCAACTGCCTGGAAACTGCCTGCCTTGAGCTTACCAGGAACGGGCTCTAAATGCCTCCACACGATCGGCCTGCACAGCCAGCATGACATCTGTGCTAAGACTGCACACCGCAAGACATCCTGCCTACACCTGAAAGCCTCCTGCCAAGATGGGAAGTCCTGGTAATACACAGATCATCCAGAGAGCCAGGACCAGGTCAGAGATTGTCTGCCTCCTTTCCCCAGCACCCTGAAGCCTGGGAAGAATCAGAAGTCTCAGCGGCTGACAAGACAGTAACAGAATTCCCTGATAGCGTTTGGGTACTGTCTGAAGCTGTAGCTAGCCCTGTGAGTCGGGAGACAATTTTGTGACTAAATACTTAAGCCTCTTGTAATTCCCCATTGCCTTCTGCCATAAGCAGAAAGGAGCTCCTTGAGTCCTTCTAGTAGGCAAGTGATGTATTGCCCAAAAGCAGTACACTAACTGCAGGAATCTTCTCTTCCAGTTCAACTAATGTTATATATTATTGCTAGTTATTTCTAGATCCTGTGTTACTGTCTGTATAAAGTTTCATGATCATGCAAAGAACTGATTATTATTTAAATTAGTGGTTGGAGTGGCAAGAGTTCTGAATATTGAATATTAATAAACAATATTAATCTTTGAAATTCATATCACATTAATTAATTAATCCTTCATAACATCATCACACAGAGCATGCAGAGCAGCCACAGGAAGCAGAGGCGCCCCAGCACCAAATTCTTCTGACCTTTACTTTACCTCTGCCACTATGATTACTTTCCTGGGCTTACTGGCTTTGTATTGAACCTGGCCTAATCCAACTCCTAATGTTAGCAGATAAAATTTGGGCGAGATGAGCTGATGTAAACCCCACATAAAACAGTTCCTTTCAAGGTAAAATTGACATAAGCTTTCGTTTCACTCACCCTGTGTACACTTTGCTACAAAGGGAATAAAGTGTAGATTCTACACAAATTCAATATATATACTGTGCTCAAAATATAAGTTAATCAGGTTGAGTACTACCTTCTTGGAAACAGATAGAAACATGCCTTGTTTCTATGGCTTTTAATGAATATTCTAAGCTGAAGAAATGCATAAACATAAGGGTAATTTACATTGCTAAAGTTAATCAGTTTTCTTATACATTTTATGCATCTGCATGATTTTTCATCTGTATTGCATAAATGTACCTTCTCCTAGTTTTTAATATGCATATGTACATCCAAACACTCCACTCCTAGTGCCTTTCTACTTTTACAAACCTCTAGAACCACGCCTGTCTCGAGACTTGAGAATTCTGCAGCTTACAAGAAGAATGAACAGCAAAAGGTTGTAAAATACTTACAGATTCAAGGCAGCATTTAACTTAGATGTGAGCTTGCCCTTTGTAACTCAGTTTTTCTATCACTACAATGATAATAGAAGAATCTCCTTCACAAGCTGGCATATCAGCAAATGTCCAACACAAAGGATAACTCCATTAAAGAGAATGGTTTTGTACATACAAATGTTAGGTATGAAATTTGACAAGGGTACTGCAAATCTTCACTGATTAGCATTTGCAAAGGTCCCTGGTGATGCAGGGATGAAAGGTCTTCACTATGAAACAAAATGCATATTTGTTGTTAACATCATACTATGTTTAAAAGGGTTCTCAGTCCACCCTAACTAGATACTAACGAACCTTCGAACATTTCTCTGGTTTATTCCAGCACAAAACCAAGGACACTCACATTTTCTCTTGGCAGGGTCAAGAGAATTAGGTATCTAACAAAATAACTTATGTTTTTTTTCTCAAAAGCAGTGACCTTTACCTGATACTGCTTAAACCACTACATATCCAAGTTAATTCCAGTCAAGTCCCCACCTAGTTTACGTGGTAGAAATGGGAGCGATATTAATTTCACCTCTTAATATGCAACATTTCATTATTTACAAACTAACAGAAGAGGTTCAATAATATAATTTGGGAACTCAAGCACACTGCTTAGTTGAAGGGACTTTCAGATCAGTGAAGCTGCTATTAAAGTGCCATCAAAGCATTTTTGACTCCATAGAATTAATCATGAAATCTGTTCCTGCCAGTTCACTTATCATATCCGAAATATTAATTTTGAGCAAAATTAAATTGGACACCTACCGACAGCAACATTTTGCCCTTCAGAACTCCCCTTCACATTGATTTATTAACGGCTGCCAGAACAGTGTACCAGAGCAATTTATTACTACTTTCTCGATGCTTCTCTGTGCTTACAAATAGTGCTCCAGAGTGAAAGGTGCTACCTGACAGCACTCTGATGAAGGTGCATTTTTCAATTTACATAATGTTCCTCAGATTTATTAGGATGTAAGGAAAGGAATTTCATTTTACTATCAATGGGAATGGGTGATTCACACAAAGAAAATCGGAGTGGAGATACTGTGTTGAGCTGCTTTCAAATAAAGCAGACCTAGCATTTTCATCAGTACATGGTGTGATTTCAGACAGGAGAGTTAGCAAATTCTTTTGTTTTATTCATCAGCATCATTTTCCTTGCATGAGAGACAGCCAAAGACATTTGTACAGAGCGTTAGGTAGAACTGGTTGTGCAGATGCAGTGCCAGCCCAAAGGCAGCAATGGTACACATGCACACGTGTCTTACTGCTTTTCAGAAATGCCACATTAGAAAAGCACTTTTTGTGGAGTGGAAAGCATTGGGTGCCTGGAAGCAGATTCCAATATTCTAATTCAGGGGCTTTTAATTCCTCTCTGTGGAACTATGCCATTTTTCCTGTTTTTCCCATTTCTGTGGCTGCACAAAGTACAAGCAATCCCACTGTAACAGATACTGTTTTACTAACTTGCTGCATGAGAGAAAGACAATTCATAAATACAATGGCTCCTGCCTGTTAATATTCCTGGCTCAAATCCAGCTATTCAATCTATGTGCTTATTTTTAAGCCTGAATAGTCCCATTAACTTCAATTGGGGTGTCTGTGTTCTTAAGTAAAACAGGTGTTTAAGCACTTTGCTGGATCAGAGCCTATAAATGCGCATCTGCAATCTTCTTTGGCTCAGTTAAAGGTTCCTTCCTAATGATTACACATTTATCTAGGAATTCCTCTTATTTATACTTGCATAGGCATTCAGCCTTTGCAGCAACAGGCTACCTGAAACATTTAAAAGAAATTGTGTTTGTCATCAGAGACAAAACTATGTATGCAGTAACATAAATTTGTATACATATGCTGAATGAACACAGTAGCTGAAAGTGTAATAGGAGAAAAGAACACACAGTTGGACACTCACAGAGGGGAGGCTCCAGGTAATCCATTGGAAAGTAAAACAAGTTAAACGTGTAGAACCAACTAAAGACACTCTGACGTGGCTAGAAAAAAAAAAATCATCAATATGTATCAGAAACCAGTCTCTTAAAACATGAACATTAAAAGTGACAAACTTCTAATGATGTCCAGCAGTTGTCAAGTCTTAGCATTCATTAAATACAACAACTCCTGTCTTTCTAAAACCACCTATGGAGAACCTGCTGCTAGCAGTTATTTGCATCCTTGTATATTGTCAGGGCAAACATTTCAAATTCTGTGTCAAGTTCAAACAGATTCTTGTTTATAGAACATGAAAATTCTCGTGTCCACTGCCATCACATTCCTATATATCTATGCAATATGCTATGCCATTTTCTACTCTGCACTAACAGTTCTCGTTAACAGCTGAAGCTCGCTCTCTGGGAAAATTTTTATGTTCTTCCACCAGTCTTCAACAACCTACCAAGAGCCAACATCCTCAGGGTTCAGTTCATTTTGTCACAGTTCGAGGTTTTGCATTTTCGCCCCTAAATCTGAGCTGTTTGACACTGTTCTCTGCATCTCAAAGAAAGCAAAAAGAACACACATACACAAATACCCCAAAAGTCACAGTTTTGCCCAGAAAGTGTTGGTGTGTGAAGAGGACTGTCTACAACAGGAAAAGGGCTGGGGTGGATGAATCTCTGGGTATTTCCCCATGTGATTGTGAACATGGCAGGCAGAAATCACATTTGTGATAGAGGAAAAGACTGAAGAAACAGCTTCTTTTCAGCTAAGATATGTATTTCCTAAAACATGCTCCTGAACCTAAAGAGTTATCTAGATTTACAGTGAAGCTCTCTCCCAGTATTCTGATTTGTCTTTTGGAATGGCATTTCCTATTAAAAATTTGAAGTGCAGACTTCAGAATACTTTCTTCTGTAATCATATTGCCAGCAAAAAGCCCATTTTTGTAGTCTTCATGAAGTTCAGGTACCTTTGGCCTTGCACTTCTTTCAGGAAAGTTAAGTGTCACAATAAAAGCAGAATGAAAATTAGTACAGCGTGGGAGAGCAAAGCGAAAGTGTGAGTTACACTATACTCAGGATTAGGAATGGGAAGGGCCTTGCTCAGTTTATCCCCCTAACAATGCCTAATTTGATGCCTTGTGGTCTTCCACACTGTTTCGAAAATTGTTTAACCCACTTCCTCCTTTAAGTTGCTTCTACCATCTAGAATAATTTACTCACTTTTTCAATAAATGTTCTGGGTTTTTTTCCCATTTTGTTAACAGCCCCTTTGTTATGGCTTCTGTGATTCTAGACGTTTATTATGTACTTATTTTTATCATCATTTTTGCAAATTGTTTCTATTTATTTGGCTTAGTCTTTTCTCTTAATCAGCCTTTCTAATTAATCAGTCATTTTTTATTACTTTTTCTGACCTACCTTCACTTTTCCAAAGAATTGTCAAAGTAGCATTTACAATTTAGGACTCAAATGTACCAAGATTAAAAAACCCACAGTACTTTTCAATTACTTGAGTTGCTTTTTACTACTCATATGAGTTAATTATTTTTCTTATTTAAGTATCAGAAGCTAAAACCTCATTGAAAATTAGAAGTGAGATTCATAATAGCATCAGGAACATTGGGCTTTCAAGAAATAAGTAACATTCTAATGATTTTGAATTTTGTATGCCAAATTGAAAGCAAGTCAAAATAAATTTGGGAATTTAGTCTTTACCACTGCTACATGCCTAGTTTATTACATAATAGTCCTTTAACTATTCCTTGACAATCCCTTCCCCATTATTTGACACACAGTTCACAGTGTAAAATCACACTGGCTTCACTATCTTCAACACATCTTTTTTGTGTTGAAGCACTGCTCTCTTACTACATTAAACAGTAGCTCTTCTGTTTGCACATTTGCTAGGTGACTTTAATTTTTTTGTCATATTTCTAACTGCAAGAGTTTTAAGTTATCATCTGATGTCACAGGTATTCATAGTTCTTCCAAAATGTAATATAACCTGTAAATTTATTTGCCATGCTGCTTACTGTGCCTTCCAGATTATTGAGGTGTTAAATAAAACCAGATCTAACAATAAACCCAGAGCTATCTCCCTATAACTCAATGTATCTATTTACCAACTTGCTTGACAGATAACACTCATAGCTAAGATAATTTGAACTATTTTTTTCCAAAGCTATGAAAACCTAAGATATTAAATTCTCCTCTTGGACTTAACTGTACAAATATAAAGCATAAAAGCAATGTAGCCTATTAGGGATCATTTTTTATATAGATTAATCATTGCTATTGATCTTCCTTTTATTACTAGACCTATACATATTTTATAGATACATGTATAGTAACACTAAGAAACCTGTTGTTTCCTTAACAGGTCCACAACACTTAATGCTCTCAACCATCTTTATACACTGCTTGAATCGAATTTATCAAACAAATACTACAGTATGTTTGTGCTAACAAGGTATAAATTAAGATCAGATGATCCAAAGTGTACCACAATCAAAAGTAGATAAAGAATACAATAACCACGTGGGGACTAAAATAAGCCCAAATGACATATTTTCAATGCCTTGAAGACAATTGAAGTGTGGGAGAATGGTTCAATTTTGCACAGGAAGTGCCCTCATCCTACAGAAGGAGAGAAAAAAAGTATTCTGCACTGCCTGGTCACTCTTTTCCTCCTTGCTTAAAGCTTTTTGTGCTTTGGTCCCTCATCCATCCATCAAAATTAAAAGGAATCAAGCCAGGATCCATCACTGAGACAATCTTCTCCCTCCTTCATTACAATCAAGCAACTGCTTGCGTCCATGTCTTAATGGACTCTGCCTCCTTCAATACTGGGGGGAAAAGCCCTGCCTAACTTGTTCCAATCTTTAAGGTACTGGCTTCAGTTCACACATAGGGATGAATCTGGCTCGGAATCCCCTGCCCCCAGTGCTTATCTAGTTATCTTCCTTAAAAGAGAATTTTTACTAGAAAAAGTGTTTCTGCAGGGGTTGAGCAGTGCAACAGTGACATCCGATGGCTGGCTACATCAGTCTCCAAAGAGCTTTCCTGACTTGTCAGTGGCCTCCTTCACCTTGTTAAAGGCAGCTGCTGATAATTGAATGTTAGCTGCCTTCAGTGCATTTTATTCATTTTGCCTCTACGTTAAAGCTACCTATGCAATTAGCTTCATGTTTGCAATGCCCTAGGAATCACCTTCAAATGCAGTCTTAGACACACACTGACTTGCTGAGATCTCCTTGCATTGCTTGCTAACAAGGGAGTCTCAGGAACAGACAGATAAGCAGGTATTCTTTTCGTTCCTCATTTGTAGCTGGAAGCGAGGTGCATGTGAGGCATGCTTGTGGTGAACATAGCTCTCAGGAGTCTGATGCATTTCTTCATGTATCAGAAGGATAATTAGATCCTAGCAGAAACACTTCTGGGTGTGCGTGTACAGCAGTAGCTTGTATGCCAAGGGAGTGAAAAGGTTATGAGAAATGTTAAATGCAGAATTGCTATTTAGTTTAAAGGGATCCAAAATTTACATTCCTCAAATCAGTGACCACTCAGCTCCAAAGCTAAGTGAACAAAATATTTTTTTTTTTCTCCCTCATTGGTTGAAATCCGAACTCTAAATTCTTATTAATACTTCAAGTAAGGAGTTGGCTTCTACAGCTTGATGTCAGCAGGTTTTATTATGCAGCTTTTATAGTATGCCTATTTAATGCTGTTTTGCAACACAGTGTGGCAAGGAGTAAATAGATTTTATTATTCTGTGGACTTTCACTCGGAGTACCCTATTCTAATGTTCCCCAGGGTGGCTATGAAACTCCTTTAGCTTGACCATATAGTACTGCTCTTATGCTTTCTCCCTACAAGCATAAATTACTTGGTCTTGACTGAACAGTTTGGTAAGCTGGAAAACCTTCCTCAGCATCAGACAAATCAGGCAATAAGACCAAATAAGAGCAGGCCAAATAAACCATACAATGCATGATCAGAGTGAATCCACGACACCAAACTCTTTCAAAGCTGTAAGACAAAAGAACCAGAGACCATCCTCATTCAGTATTCTGCAACTCAATATACACACCAAACTTAAAAGACCAAAAATTACAAGTACTTTGTATCAAGGATAGAACTGAGCTGCACCGAAAGTCTTTGTTGTTAAAGATTCATTTGTCTGTGACATACTTTTATACATGGCACCTCCTACTTCATCCATTTCTTTCCCAAATAATGTTGGTTGCTTTAAGCATTGTTATTAGCTAATGCAGTAAGAAGCTGATACTTTTTAAAGCCTGAAATATCTACAACTGTGTTCTTTTCATATCCTATTTTTATTTTATTTGTAGGGAGAAATCACCGTAAGGAACAGACACTCTTCCCACAGACTATCAAGAGAACTGTGGGCCATATGGAACTATCCATTTTCACTTTATAGACTTTCCCTTGAATGGAGAATACTCTCCAAATTACACACACCTTTCAAACTCAAGGTAAGACTGAAGTGAAGAGTGTTTACCATTTTCCTTACTTCCCCATCCCTCGCTTTGTCGTATTTGTCTGCTTTATTCTGCTGTTTCTACTAATGAATCTTACTTTGCCCAAGTCTTATTGTCATTGTGTTGAAACTGCACAAAGTGCCTCAAGCTGCTAAACAGCTGGCAAAACACACAAACATTTAAGACTTTAGTCTGAATACTAAATCATGATTTCCAGGAGAGAACAATGTGGTCTTCTCTGCTTTAATGCCTTCTTTTGAACTGTATGTCATTTCTGCTTTCAAATTAATCTGACTGTGGAATACAGGTTGAGTATACTTTTATTAGAAGACACTCCAAATATTTAGACAGTATTTGAATCATGTTTTGGCAAAATGATTATGCTTGTCAGTCTGAAAACATACAATTTCCATATTTTCCTTACATTAACCCTCTTTAACAAAGAATTATTAAAATCTTAAATGCTATTTACTCTTTTTTCCCCTTCCCTCTCTGGCATGCATACTTAAAAAAAGCCCTAATAAAATATTTGGGATACATTAAGAAACATCTGAACTGCAGTTGCAATGCTAGGGTAGCCACAAGCCTGTCATTAAAATGCACAGCATAGTGCTAGTGCAGCTGTATACAGCTTTTATTATTCAGACTGCTAAATGGATAAAACATATTTTAATTTAACGTAAACTGTGCTGCTAGAAACACAAGTGTATGAGGCTTTTTTTATTTCCTCAGGAGATGCCCAGATCCTTGAGCTCAATGATAAGTTCTCTTGGCCAAGGGCCAACCTAGATTTAGTGTAAGAGTCCCTGTGCTACCTCTCCAGACACACATTTTGTAATTCTTGAAGAAGCTGGATGGGAAAGACATGTTCTCAGCCTCTACCACTATGTTTTATTAACATGTGCCTGTTAATATTTTCAGGATCTAACTCTATATTCCATATGTTATAGAGGAGTAATTAATTGATGAGAGATATGATTTTTTCAAAGATCCGTATTGTTCATTAATATTCAATATTTGGAACTCTTGCCACCCCAACCACTATTTTTTAATAATTACTAGGTTCTTCTGCAATGGCCATGGAAACATTGTACAGATAATAATACAGGATCTAGAGATAACTAGCAATAATCTATAATATTAATTGAGCTCAATTGAACTGGAAGAGAAGGTTCCTGCAGTCAATACACTGCTTGCCCACTAGATGGACTCAAGGAACTCCTTTCTGCTTATGGCAGAAGACAATGAGGAATTACAAGAGACTTAAGTATTTAGTCACAAAATATCTCCCGAGTCATGGGAGTAGCTACAGCTTCAGACAGTACACAAACGCTTTCAGGGAATTCTGTTACTGTCTTGTCAGTCACTGAGACTTTTGATTCTTCCCAGGCTTCAGGGTGCTGGGGAAAGAAGGCAGACAATCTCTGACCTGGTCGTGATCTCCTCTGGATGATCCGTGTATCGTCAGGACTTCCTGTCTTGGCAGGAGGCTTTCAGGTGTAGGCAGGATGTCTTGCGGTGTGCAGTCTTAGAATCATAGAACAGTAAGGTTGGAAGAGACCTCAAGGATCATCTAGTTCCAACCCCCTGCCATAAGCAGGGACACCTCCCACAGGTCACTCAAGGCCTCGTCCAACCTGGCCTTGAACACCTCCAGAGAGGGAGCAGCGCAGATGTCACGCTTAGTACAGATGTCACACTGGCTATGCAGGCCAATCATGTGAAGGCATTTAGAGCCTGTTCCTGGTAAAATCGAGGCAGGCAGATTCCAGGCAGTTGAGGATATAATAAGGCAGTAACAAGCAGGGAAGTATGAATACAAAGGCAGAGCACGGATACAACAGCAGAGTACACTGTGTCACCTGCTCATCTCCTTTTATCAATACAGCCTGAGACTAATGGCCCTTTGGACACAGAACAGCCAATGAGAATGGCAGTTAGCCAAGGCTGACCATATTAGGTGAAGGCATAGGCTTGCTTTACCCTTTTTAGGGCAGAACACAGGCCTTGCACAAGGCATACACAAGTTGAGCGTGTGTACCTTGTTTACCACAGGATGCAAACCAGTCTGCGCAAGCCGGAGTCCTCAGACTCAGTGGCTCCAGGTTCTTTGTCCTCTTTGCCATGGTTGCTTCTCCCCATAGCATAAGGAGGGAGATTAGAAACACATGCCTGGGCAAGCCAGGGCATGCATATGCCTATTTTGGCCTGCTTAGGCTGACCATGGCACAGTAGCTAGATTATAGACAGCAGCACTCAGACTGGGAGTCAGCCTGGATATCACTCAAGTGAGCTTTCACAGAGACACAGCAGAGCCCAGGGCCTCATTGCTGAGTTACAGAACAAACATGTGCCCAACTCTGCCACCTTATCAATATGCTGCTTTTAATATTAATGTCCTGAGTTCACAATAGCTAAAGCTCCCTCCTGCAAATATTCAGTCTCCATATTGACTGAATTCTAGTTTACCAGCTCATACACAGCTTTTGATACTGACTTGATGTTTTAAGCACTAGTCTGTTTTACGAGCTGCTGATCATCAATTACTTCTAATCACAGCCTATGGAATAATCTCCAATTATTATTTTGAATTTCATGTACCGGGCCAACAATAAAGCAGAAGAAATGCTTTGAATCATCTGGAGTAGGTTGCTGGAATAATATGGAGATCTATAAAAGCACACTAGAAGATCATACAGAAATGTACTGTGAGAGACCAGCAAAGACTTTGGCACATACATTCCTCTTTACAGCAGTCTTGCTGAAGAAAAGCAACAGCAGATAACAGTATAGACTATAAAGGGCAGTCAGTAGAGCCCACCAGCCAGATGAGCCATCAGTATGAGTAAGTAAAGGACTTAGCCTTAAAAGGATGTAAGTCCTTTACCAGATTTCAGCCCTCTGTAAGCTAAGCAACAAGGTATTTTGTGGCCCACTGTGAGCCCTTCTATTGAGGTGGCAGTGGAGTCTCATTATCTCCATGGGCTGTAAAAGTCCCTCTAATTAGCTAGTCACCAATGCTCTACCAAAGGGTATTTTGGAGTAGATATATTCTAATTGTCTCTGTTGGGTATCTACAGTGATTCCATAGAAAACAACCTTCACACAGGGTACTCTCAGCTTGGAGGCATTCCTGTCTGCTCTCTCACTCATTCACAGCATTTTAAGCCCAGATGCCACATAAAGCCAAGATGGACACGCTACGATTAAAGAAAGAATAAAAATGAAATGAACCAATAGACCAAGGTTAAAAACTGGAAGTAGCAAGAGCTAATTAGCTCCACAGCTGAAAGACGAGAAGCCACGGTGGTTCTGTTCAAGGGGCTACTGCTGCTGTTAGAATATGCTGGTATTCCAATGATCTATTTCCACACTTCTGTTTTTTGAAATGTGAAAATGTACATTTTATTATTGATTTCCAGTTGCTACACATTCGGTATTTCTTTCTATAGCATTCTGTTGCTAGTCACTCTGACATCTATGATGCCAAAGTCATCACCTTCTACCACAAAAGAAGGTTCTGTAATGAAAAGTAAAAGAATAAGGGAAAGCTAAAGTCACACTATAGGGATGTAGCTATGGAAAAGGACAAAAAACTGGTTACTTAGAAAAGCCCTTATGATACCCTGTTTTCAGAATGCAAGGATCTTGGCCACAGGTTCTTGAGTTCATAGGGTAATGTCTTCAGAACTGCAAAATTATTTCATATGATTCACACGTTCAGAAAAAAAAAAAACAACTAAGCTAAACATACTGTCATATACATAACATGAAGTCTAAATGGCTCACATTCAAGGCACTTCCTTAGAATATGTTATCATCTGCCTGCTGACAGGATTCCAAGTGCATTTGAGAAGAGCTATCAGTCTCTTTTTTAAAAAAAGGCAGACAGTGCTTCTCTAAGCTCTCTGACACTGGACCTCACTGGCCACCAGGCAGACTGTAGTCTAGACTAGTCTGGGCTATAGCAGTTTTGGTCCTGCTATGGGTTCCCTTGCCACATGATCAGTGTCAACCAACTAGCCCATAGCCAGATATCAGCCATTTGGAGCAGTTTTATGCTTTTATTCTGGAGGGGAAGCTTTTATTTTCTGAGCTTGCATAGCCATTCCTCTGTCCTACCTCAAGTATGATTCCTGGCCACATACACCTGCTGCATCCAAGCTTACTCCTACTTACAGCAGGACAATTCCAAAAGCTTTCTCATTTTCCATGTGCAATTCACTTGGTTTGGTTTTGGTTTTTTTTTTCCTGACTGAGAAGATTTCATTCACTTTCTTATGTTTGAAGGTTACTGGAATTGTTATTCACTCACATTTCGCAGATTCATGCATGACTTAAAATTTTGATAGCAAATGCAAATCACAGCAGCATATTTTCATGAACTTCTTGCTTTTAATCAGAAATGAGACTTCAATGTCTGGAGATTTATCTAGATATTTCATCATTAAGTAAGGATGTATCTTAATGAAAAATCACAGGATGCTGAAAACACCGGTTGAGAAGTTACTGTTTTCTATGAACAAAATGATCTCCCATCTCTCCTCCAATTCAGATGTCTAGACATCTGGCAAAAAGGAATATTTTTCAAAAATAGTATCCCCAACAATGTCCAAGTTCACTTCATCTCTGAGAGTCATGTCTCAGTTCACTGAACCAATTAGTTCCTCAGTATCTTATTAAGGATACAGGTAACAGAGTTTCTCTTTCTTCCACTCCTTTTAATCTTGCTGATAGGTTATTTACATTCTGTTCAATAAATAATATCAAGATTTGAAAATTGCCTGAGGGCACTCTTTGCTAAGAGAAATTTTCAAATGTACAACTTGTTTTTGACTTTTAATAACATCCAGAGAAATAACTGTGTTTTATAAATTACCCATGTGATGTGTGTGGCTAATCAGTGGGGCCCCCAAGAAATGACTGTATTTTCTCTTCTATGTACTTGCCACCTACATTTTGGGTGCTCTCTATGATTTATATGAACATGCCACTCTGACACCAACAAACCAGTTTGCTGGATTAGGACCAAGAGAGTGGGAATGCACAATGTGAACACAAAGAGAAACTCTTGGAGAGAATCAAGGTGAGAAATCAGTGCTCAAGAATTACAGTGCTGCTCTAACTCACCAATGGCTAACAAGGGCTAACCTCTGGGTGCCCTGCTGGGTGTGTTGCAGGGACTGTACTGTGGAAGGCCCCAAGCCGAGTAGGGTTTGCTGCCAGACCGACTGTTGTCATGTTTATTAGAGCCATTTTTCCTTAGCCAGTGAACTGAAAATGACAAGAAAATAATCAACAGTTGTCTGAGAATATAAGCCACCAGAGCAAGCAGTCCTTCTCAACAGCATTAGGAGGAAAAAGGTTAAAATAAAAGGCAGCTATTAAGCCTGTTTAACACAGCTGGAACTGGAACTGGTTCGGTTTCTAAATTGCTACTGAAAGCAATGGAAAAGCCCAACTGAGAAAGAAATAGTGGTAGTAGCCAAATTGCAAATGGCTTGGAAAGAGGGCTTTTCAGCTGAAATAGTCATCTTCTGTGCTTTATAAGAGGACACAACAACCTCTGAAGACTGACATGACAAACTGTACTTCTTTCCCATATCAGGGGTTAAGATGGACCTTGTGCAGAAAGCTACCAGTTAGGACTTCTGCCCAGTTCCCCATTTTTGCCTGGAGTCTGCTACTTCTCCCAGCACACCGGAGCTTCAACCTGCAGGCCTGCAACAGTGCTGCCTTGTGCCATGCATAACTTGTGTTGATGTTGTGCAGCATTTGTAGGCCACAGGTTACCATACTCTCCCACTTCTCAAGTTATCAGTGTAAACAGAATGCAGGAAGAACATCTGAGAGAGGGACACATCTACAGAAAGTGTTTCAGAATTGTCCTTGTGAGTTGCTCCCTGACAGACCACCACAAGGCTGATGTTTGCTTTTTGGGGCCAATACAGCTCCTGACAATTAAATATACATGTGTCCTGTGTCCAAAGATGAACAAGATTTTACAATCAGCACCAAGACACTAGAAAGAGATGATGAAAACCTTTTGCTCTTCTCCCTTGCTGGGTTCCTTCCTATCATTAGCCTGTTACATTCTTCTCTTTCCTCCTCCCCCTTCCCCATTAGTGCAGTTACAATGAGAAAGCTCTAACTATAATAATGCTACACCTAGATAAAGTGGTAAATGGCACAGGATTACTTATATTATATCTTGAAGTGTTCAAGGCTTAGAGACTGCAGTGCTCATAAATAACACTTCAAGCAATTCTGCTAGAGGTCCTTAGCTCAATGTGACATAATTGCACTCTAGCAGGTGCACTACTTAGCCTGCAACTATTTCAGAGAACTGCTAAAAATTAAAATAGGAAAAAATAATTTCAAAATTCACCAGCTCACACAAAGGTTCTTACTTCAAAAATATAGCACTACACTCTACTTTAATTCAGGTATTCCTGAAGCAAAGAACCACCACGATGGTGAGCTACCATTTTTTTTTTACTTAAATTACAATAAGCAACAGAAATGGAAATTAAAACCACAGAATTACTGTAGAAGCAGGACTTTTTTAAATAGAAAAACCTCGCTGTGATAAACACTCAGTTGAATCCAGACTGAATTAGACAAGCACAAACTGTGTTATACAGAATGAGGAACACAGTGACAAAGCTTCATTGAGCAGACAATGAGTAAAGATAAATATTAGAAAGTCAAAGAATCCAAGATTTGATATTTTTTAATATGCCTTTGTGAATTTTTTAATTAGATTAAAAACAGATAGCACTCAATAGTTGCCAAAAAAACCCACATTTTGCAGAGATGTCCAAAGTACATGTAATCCCTTAAGATTTCCTAAGAAGCTCAAATATGTAGCTGAAATTCTAAAATCTCATCTAAATTTCTCAATATAGACATAGCCCTGAAATCAAAACACAAGGAATTTTGAAAGGTTTCTTTCAATACATTATCATTGTTCTCCCAACAAAAGTTATTTCTTCACAGAGATTAAAATCTGAATATTACATTATGCCTATAATTTCTAGTAACTGGCTTACTTAAGTGGTAACAGTGAACAGCAAGGAAGCTTCTCAAGAAGAAAGAACAAAAGAAACAAGCAGGAAATGAAAGTGATCAGCACAAGACTCACCTGTATGTCTGTTTCTGAAACTAACTGACAACCGCCTGCTGTTAGGCCAGCTAAGAACTGCAAGATTTGAAAAAGCATAATTCATTACTTCACATCTTCTTCAGAATTACCTTCTAGAACTCTTCCAATTTTCCTTTCTGACCTACAATTTCATTGTGTCACAGGTTTGCTGATCCACTTTTTATCTGTGGCTTTTAGCAGAAACTCCTTGAGCTTGGCATGGGTCAGGTCTAGCCGCTCCCAGCTGTATATAGGACTGGCCCTACATTCATTTGGGCTGGGTCTTGGACTGGGTTTTGGCTTCTAGCAGATACCTTCCTTTGCTACAGACAACAGATCCCTTCAGCACCCAGAGACAAGGCTTTCCCAACCCACTCCAGAGCTAGTCACAGCAAGCCTCCCTGATCCCAGTGTGCTTTAAAGGAGAACAAACTCATCTTTTGTTGGCTTCAAGATTTTCCCTGGGCAGCAAAACTGGTAAATCTACTTCAGTTTCTGCTAAATCTGTGGCTGTTCTTCACTTGTCTCCACACTCCAGGGCTGGCCTCTGCCAGTGCTTTCTAGCAGGGTGTGGTCACCCCCTCTCCACAGGCTCTTGTGGAGCTTTCCCAGCTCACACAGCTCTTGTCCATCTTATCCCACAACTGCTTCCTTGTCATCCATTTCTTTGATACACAAAGCAAGGTGTTACTTAAATAGCCCCCACCAGTCATCAAGAAGATTTCTTATCATTTATCTGGTCAGACAAAACTGTCGTACCCCACACTGCTATTTAAATATTTCCATCAGATAATGACTGAATAGTCCTTGAAATTGCACCCATTATGCTTCCAGCTCCCATTTGCCACCTGCAGTCATCATCTTTGTCCATCTGCACTCATCATGGTTGTTCATCTTTGTCAAATTCATAGCAAACACTCTTGAAAGGAACAATGCACCAAGCAGAACTGTAAATATGAGAAACAAAAGCAGAGCACAGGGGGTGTTTCTAACAAAACTCAGGTGCAGAAGTTATTAATTACCTGCATAGATAGGGCACAGGTGATTCAAAGTGCAATTTAAATAATTGGCACAATGCATTTGCTGGATGCATCTGAGAATTATGTCCCCCTACCTTTTCATTAAAGCACTAAATAACATAGAATTATTTAGGAAAGCATGTTCATTAAATTCTGCCACACCATGAGAAGCAGGCTTTAACTGAAGTATTTAGAATAAAATATTCATATTTCAGTTGATGCAGGCAGTAAATTTTGACAGTATCCCATCTCTGGGACTGCCATATCAGTACTCAAGGCTCCAGAGTAGCAATGGTAATTGTTTCTTTTTTAAAGCAGTGCTTAAAAAAAAATGGCTTTAATTTGATCAAATTAAACTTAATGAAGGTGATTTAGCCTATAAAGTTAATGACCACTCTGGTGTCACTGTTTCAAAGGTTTTGGAGCCTTTCCATTCTGAGGCAGAAATCCAAACTTTACAGACAAGGGCACGTTGGTGTTTCTCCCACTATCGGTACTACAGATCAAGGAGAAGATGCAGTGTCTGATTCACAGGCACACTGCTTTTCCCAATTGCTTTATGATAAATATAATCTTCCTCTTCTTGGACTTATTTGTAGATAAGCCTCTATTCCACGTACATATCTGTGTACTCTCCAGGCTCCCCAGTGTGTATTTCTGTGCATTCTAGACCATCTTAAAGGAAGAAAGGTCTATTAAAGCCCTCATCTACTGGGCTGGGCTTTCCTCTGCACTCTCAGGGCCTGATCCTAAGTCCACACTAAATCAACAATAGTGTTTCCAGCAAGTGTAATATGCATTCAGTCAGGTCCCTGTTTATTCACTCCGGTCCCCAATTACTCAGCCTACAAAGGATACACGCATTACAAAAGCAAAACACACAATTCCAACAGGGACAAATTATTTTTCTCCACTTAAAATTATCTTCCTACGATAAATGCAGCCTGAGACTTCTGTAGCCAAAGGGACTGTCCAGAGAATTCTAAGCTGTTTCACTTTTTTTCTGGCAACCAAAATAACCAGAGATTATGAGCGCCGAAAGCCTGATGAGAATATCTATGTATTTTAAAAAATTTCTGCATATTGTCTGAAAGCAATTTCTTTTCATTACATTCATATTGCTAATGATAAACAGAAGATAAGATCTAGCGACAAGGTAGATTATTTTTTGTTCCTTTAGGAGAGAAACTTGGCTCTGTGGATATAGTTACTCAGTATCATGCACAAACATATCCACAATATCCTCCCCCTTCAGCAAAACAGGGTAGCATGCCAGCATGAGGAATCATCAAAACCCAGTATTATGAATAATTAATTGGCAGTGAACAATAACTGCTTAGGATTATGGTACAGTGACTACACTCAGCAGATACAAGGCAATTCCTGCAAAGAATCAGAAGCCTCAGTTTTACATCTAAATAGGAAACTCAGTACCATGTTTAGGCTTTCTCACATTTTTATTCATCCTTTCCATGATTTATGTTCTACTACTTGGCTACTCAATAAAATATGCCTCAAGACAAATACATACAGACACTTTCATCCACCAGACCCAGTTCAGAGCTGTTTGATCTCAACTCACATTTTGGTGCTTTTGCTTGCTCCTGTCAACTGCCAGCAAATATTTCGAAGTGGGTGTTGTGGTTTGGCTTTTTTTTTTTTTTTAATGTAGCAGAAGGCTTTAATTCATGGAATAAATAACATTTTGATAAACACCATAATTGTAAATGTTTTAAAGCCTCATTTATACTGCTAATGAGGTCATATGATAAAGAAATTGTAATTACAAAGAATTTCTTTGAAGTTACTTTGCTTGTAAAATAAAATATTTGCCCAGATTTGCCAGTTAAAAAGCAAAATTTTAATACATTAAATGCAAGCCTTTAGTACAAATAGAATTCCTGACAGATTTATATTCAGGATAAAAAATGTTACCTGACAAAAACAGCTATAAAAAATTAAGTATCTGCTTAATGTGAGGCTTCAAGTAATGTGAATGTAGCATTCATTATCATAAGTACAGTAGCATGAACAAATTATGTATTCTGTACTAAGTTTGTCAGATGACACAATTTGAAAATGGCACAACTAAATCAAATATGTTCTACTTACCTGTTGAGTGATCATGAAATTGCACATAAAAAGGCTTCTTTACAGTCAATTTTGACATGTTGCAACTTTGCAATGGGTTTTATTTTAGGATTTTATCATCAGTTTACCAACTTATTTTGGAATTTACCAGTTTACCAACTTATTTTTCCAGCAGGAAGGTGTCCTCATATTGTAACAACTCTTTTGTTTATGTTTCATTTATTCCACACACATTGCCAAAGGGCTCATCTTTTTTCACTATCATTTGATTTGTAATTTAGGAAAAATTAAAATCAGTCTTTCAAATCAGGTGACTGAAATGGAAAAGCAAGGCAAGAACCTGAAGAACTGTTTGCTTGGTTTTGACATTGGGATTAATGTTCAGGAACAAAAGCATGTGGTTTATATCATGCATTTTAGACTGAATAAAAAAATAGCCTGTCCTGTTAAACTAAAATCAGAGATAAGAAACTGTAAAAAACTTAAGAAATTGTTTTCTTGTGCACAAAGGAGGTAGCGCTGGGGCAAAATTAAGGCAATTAATCTTTCCAATAACCTTTTCTCAACACCACATGAATCTCACCTCAATCAATCTATTCTCTAAATGCAGATCCTTGAGATCTAAAATAGGTCTCACTTTTGCTTTCTGCTCATACTCATGAGCCAGTGACTGTTTCCCTCAGCAGCAGTGAAGGAGCACAACTTGTGCTGTCTTGCCCTTCCGCTAGCCATCTTCTCTAGAACAATCTCTCCCCTGCCATTCTCTGATACAGACTTGTTCCTCTCAGCCTGGCAGAAGACACAATGTTCACCAATTGCATTTTTAATAGTTCTCAGGAATCCAGTGCTAAGCCTATTTTCTGTAGTGGCCTGAATTTCCTACCCTTTCCATTGCTCCCTCCTTGCAAAGTAAGGTTTTGATCATTCCCTTGTTCTGAGGTTCCCAGTTTCTTTCATGTCAGCATTCTTACATTGTCTGGCTGGAGTGTCTTAATAGGATTTGCTAAACTGTGTTAACAGAAGTAAACAACCTAAGTATTATCATCCTTTCCATTTCTGTTCCTGGTAAAACTGATTCTAGGGTCAGAGTCCCATTCTATCTGGCACATATACAGAACGTGCCACCAAAAGATCATCCCTATTTCGAAGAGCTCACTTCATATAGACATTGAAAGACTGCAAAGGTGGTTTCTGAAAATCACTGTATGATTTTCCTGGCTTAGAGGAAGACGTCTCATTTACCAAGACATCTGCATTCCAGGTTGTTTGGTTTTGTTTTTGTAATTTTGTGACTTACTTTTCTCTAAATTCTTTACATTTGTAAAGGAAAGCAAATTTATATTCACTTTATGAAAAATCAAAGAGAGATCCTGTTGCATGCATAAATCAATGGAACATAAGGTTGCAAACATAGATAGAAGAAAATGGAAGAAATTGAGTACTACATACACACTTAAAAGTTACTCACACAAAAGCTAATAATTACTTGCAAATCGCAATACTAACTGTCCATGTGAAGATATATGAAAGCCTCAGGAAGGACCACCACATAGAATCATAGAATGGTAAGGTTGGAGGAGACCTCAAGGATCTAGTTCCAACCCCCTGCCATAGGCAGGGACACCTCCCACTAGTACAGGTCACTCAAGGCCTCGTCCAACCTGGCCTTGAACACCTCCAGGGAGGGAGCATCCACAACGTCCCTGGGCAACCTGTGCCAGTGTCTCACCACCCTCACATATGCCACACATATTGGGTGACTTCAGACATGGCATCTGTGGATAATCTGGTATGGCTGAATACCAGAATCTCCTTCACAATCAACTTGTCTCAGCAGATCAGAAGGGTTTGTAACACTGCATGGCATGAGTTTTCAGTTGGTTAGCATAATTACATCACAGTGAGCATAACCCCAAAGCTTATGGAAAGCTCTCGCTTAGCTTAGTTTGAAGATTGGGTTAATTTGTTCTCAAAGTACAGAATGAGGTAGCTCCTTGAACCAGGTTATACCCAAAAATTTCACCTCCTTAAGGGCTCTAGTAACCCTGAACCTTACTGGGAAGGATCTGTCCACTACACATACCAATCAAAACCCCTGAGCTTCCAAGACCCCATTACAGAGTCAGACATAAAAGGTCTTAAAAACAGGAGGGTCTTAAAAAGGAAAGCAACAAGGTAGGATCTGGCACACCAGTGTTTCCAGATGATAGTACAGCCAAAAATGAGAAGCAACAAAAGATGGCTTCCGGATCTGAGACTGTTTCTGCAGCCCTGGTTATGGGATCTTGTGTTCTGTCATTCAGAAGCATGCACACAAAAAAATACCATTAATCTAAACTATTTGAGTGTGCACAAAAAATAGTCCACACTATGTTGATTAGCCATACTTTGTCCTTTTCAGAATTCAGTTACTATAAAAGGAAAAAAATGAACTCTTTTAGTTTTTTTCTTAAGAGGTTTTACAACTCTCCCTGGGCTTTTCTGATCAGAATGTTAACGTGGGTGGCACAATTCAAGAATATTTAATATTTGCCTGGGATTTAGGGGTATCTGGCAAGCTGGTTTGAGCTACTGCTCTGCTGTATGCCTGCAAATGCTGAATATTTCTACTGAAAGAAACAGATCGGCTGCCAAGCACTTATAAACCTGGGTGTTAAAAAAACCCGCTAAATATGATTCCTCTCCAAAGCATTGGGCTTATTCCATAGAGCATCTTGGTGTACCTCATTCTCTCCATTAAAAAGAAAAAAAAACAACCCACCAACAAAAAAACAACCAACTAAAAAACCAAAAAAAATTTTGATGTTATATTGCAAATGTTCAGCTGTCAAAACCGAAGGAATGAATGCTGAGTAAGTATCCTGTTCTGATAAGCATCAAGCACTTTAGACTTATCTGTGAGATAATTGCCATTGTAGAATATTTTTAATGGGTTTTAGTCAAAGTTAGTATTTGGAAGAGATTATTAGGAAATTACTGAAAATCTATTTTAGGGATTTCTTATAGTATTTGGCAATTAATATTAAGACTCCTACAATAACTGAAAAGGGAGCACTAAGCACTGTGGAGCCCTGAGTCTGTTCATATGCACTTAAATAGTTTGTTCATGTGCCTATGATCAGGTTGTTTGTCTTCATATGCTCATAATGAAGCAGCTCTTTTAAAATTAAGTCCCCTTAACACATTATAATGGTGTTAGTTTGCTTTATTGAAGGAGAGCAGGTTCTGCCTTCACTTGGTAACTTCTGAGTTGTTCAACTCAACTGATCATTAATTTTAATGTATCCTTCATTAAAAGGTACCAAGGACTTTTCCTTTTTTTTATTTTTCTATAGACACCATTCATCCACTTTGAAATATGAGATTAAAGGCTTCAACTGATTAGAATCAGCTATATCTGAATGCTTTTGTATAGCCACAAAGGAAGAAACAGAAACAGTCTTATGTTCACAGGCAATCCTTCCTCATTTATGTTTCCATTTCAGTATTATGGTTTTTAACTTTTCTTTGACTTCCACTGTTGCATATTTTGAGCCTTTATAACATGATTTTTACACTTTGTCTCACATTTATTTATTTTACTTGTTTTCTTCACTATAGGAAAAGTACAAGTGACAAACAATTCTTGTACACCACAACCACTCTAATATTATGAAAATAATAAAACACACCTTGGTGTAGCCATATATAAGATCTGAGAGTACCTACTGCCAACAAAAATGCAAGAATCCAATTCCTTTTTCATTCAAAGAAAATGCTGGGTCTAAACATCTCCAGAAAATAAGCACTCAAATTCCATCTCAATAATACAAAGTGAGGGATTTTTCTTTTTCCTCTCAACAGTGAGCCTACCATGAGATTGTTGAAAATGGGCAAAGAAGTTAAAAAAAAAGACTTCAATTATATTGAAAAAAACCCAGAAACTCCATCCATAATGTTAGAGCTGAAGTATGAGCTGAAGCAATTCTATTACTAACACCACATGGTTGGGACTTACAAGGGAAATATTGGTATATTGAGTTAGAGTTACAATAACATAATTCTTCATTTCTAATACTTAAAAATTTCCCCATAATTATTATGGTAAGAATACTACTACTACTATGCAATAACAGTAATAATTAGTTCATTAAAATGATGATGGCTATTATTGCTATAGATCATAAATTAAGAAACCAAAATATTGTACAAGACATTCTCTGAACATAAATAGAGATGAAATATGTTTTCTTCTGCACAATGGACAAGGCAGCAGCTGTTTCCTTAGTGAAGAAGATAGAATGATTATCTAAGGATGCAAATGAAGCTCCTTTCACTAGCCACTGTGAAGGTCGAATATCCGCTGCAGGAAAATATTTTTTCTTCAGATGGAAAGAAAACAGTCACAGGCCACTACAGACAAGGGAAAGCTTTTTGTTTTCCAGTTCAAGATCTATGACCTGGCAACAATTCCCTTGCTTTCTTCTTCTTCTTCCCCTGTCCCCTTCCCCATAAGAAACATCTATATGTAATACTACATTTGTCACTGAAATTTTAATAGCTTGCTTACTTGCTTCCTGTAAGACATTTACGGTGTTCTGTGTATGAGCATTTGGGTATACATTTGTATGCATTAGCTGTACCTATGTGAAATATCATATATAATAATAAACACTTATCTTGATATCTGGGGGTGAAAACCTTGGGAAAAGTTGCAGAAACATATGATAAATCAATTATTTATGCTCTTTTTATTGCCTCACTGGCCAGATCACTCTGTGTTCCCCGGAGCTTTACTCTAACATTCCAATCCAGTGAGCAAATTACAACATCCATCATTTGCTTGAAATAAACATGCCAAATAAATATTTCTTCCATCTGCCTCTGATGTGAAATGTCACCTCTTTTCTAAAAACACCAGTGTGATTCAATCTTTAAAGGGCTTCAGGTTTCCCTGCTATAAAAGCTTCAGAGTCTGACAGAACCCAGATCCAGAATTATGCCATTAGATCAGAACATTCTAATGCCTTGCTTACATTCACTTCAAGCCTTGAAAGATTCTGAATCACCTACCTTGAATACAAAATATTTTCCATGTAATTTGCTTATCAGAAATACATATCACTATTCTCCATCCTCTCTTGGGTTTCCTAAGAAAATGCATTAGATGCTGTGCTACTAAGTGAAGCCCTCTATAGAGGTCAGCCTCATGTACCTTACATATTGCCTCATTCTCTACAGCCCAGAAACTCTTGGAAAATGACATCCTACAAGAAACAGCAAGACAGAGAGAAAAGCAAAGTGGAAACTGAAGTGAGATTTTTTCCAAATGACAATTTGCCGAGATCACAGATAAAAGGAACACCACATGAAGTACTGCAAAAGCTTCTGACCTCTGAGTTAAGGACCCACACTCATCTGTTCCCAAAAGTTATTTAACATAGGCATGGTCTGATTGTTTCATAAACAAATACTCCATACAAAAAAGGTCTTCATATACCCTAAGCTGCATCCTTTACCTACCACTATTGACTAAGCTGTTAAGAACAGGGGCTATATTCATAGACAGACAAGTGCCATTTGCCCATTTAGGAAACAGCCGTTCTGTATCTTTTTGTGTGGCTAATATGTAGAATTCACTAATTTTTCTACCCTAACAATTTAGGTCAATGCCACTTAATATGGCCTAGAGTGAACCTGGAATATGACCAAAGTGTAGTATCACATTCAGAAAAGAATGTGATAAAAAGATATCATCTAAAAACATGTAAGGAATTACAATGATAAGGTTGCACTTCAGTGGAAAAATGCCATCTGATTTTGCTTTCAAATATAAACCCAGAAAGTCATGAAACAGATAACTTTCAAAGTATGCTAATTCTCCAGAATCCATGGATGCTTCACGGGCATGGATTTGGTTTTGTTTAATGTGCAACTTCAGTGGCTGTCTTAATTTTTTTTTTTTTTAAAGGTTATTTTCTGTGCATTTTTAAAGGAAATAATGAATAATTCAATTTTAAAGAAGGAAGCGTAGGAACAATTGATTCAATCTTTCCTTTTCACTGTATTATTTATGCTGGCTCTTTTTATTTTTTTTTCCTAAGAGGTAAATCTATTTTTCTATAAAGAACTAATACTTCTAGAACAATTGATTTTAATTACAAAATCTCAAAACATTGCCCAAGCACCGAGTCTCATTTTGTGAAATGAGCTTGATGAAAAAGTGGGAAAAGAGAACAAATGCATAACATTTGAATAACATTCAATAGTGATTTTTTTCCAAAAAATATTACAGATTATTAGCAATTTTTCCTATGAGCTGTTCTATTAACCATAAGAAAAGTGCTAGTCTGGTAAAGGATTTGAAGAGCAGGAAAAAAGTCTCAACCTCTTTAAAACAACAGAACTTTTAAACTCTACACCATGGCATCATTTTCCTTGGCCTTCTCCTGATCAGAGTCTGGGAGATTTTGTACAAGTAATCTGAACCAGAGGCAAATGATTTCTTCAACAATTCAAAATTATCTCTCACCGCTTTATATCTTTCTTAATAAACCAACTAACATTCATGCTCCGTTCTACAGTATAGTATAGCATTATAGGTTCTTTGGGATTTGATTCTGCCTTTGCTTTCCTTTTGTTTTCCTAAATTTGCCACTGCCAATTTATTGTCCCTTATATTCACAGTGTTGTGAAAGAGATATGGGAGTCGCTGGTCCTATAAACATTTGTAATACACTCCTGCTAAAAGACATGGTTCTTCTTTTCAAAGAAACACAGTAACTCAAAGTGATAACAAAACTTCTCCCCCTCTCTCCCAATTATTTAGCTTTTAAAGGTCTTATCTTGTTTCCAAAACAACTGTTTTGCTATTCATTCTTGTATTTAGTCTCTTTTATTATTTTTATAGTTTTTTGTGTTACAGTTCATGTTTTCATCTTCTCTCTGAAACAATGAGAAGCAAAAAAGTACAGTTTACAAAATGAAAGCAAAAATGCTCCAGCAAAACTGCCTTAGCCTGACAGCTGGAGCATTATAAATAATACCCTAATACCCAATACTGGAGGGGGGGGGGGGGGGAAAGGGGGGAGAGAGAAAAAAAAATATAAAGAGAAAAAAAAGAGGAAAAAAAAAAAGAAATTTGGAAAATAATTGAGAGAGAACATTAAAGACAAACTGCCTTAGAGGAAACACATTTTGTCAGAGAAAATCAGGAGCTGAATGTGACCTACCAACCTACTCTTCTTTTCTAACATCCTGTGCTTGTGTCTTCAATGGCTATTCCTAGGATTTGCATGCTGCTAAGCACATAAAAAAATCACAGAACATTGTTCAAGATCTCATTTTTAAATCCGTCATTTTCTATTGTCTTCCCAAAAAATACTGTTACTAATATACACGTCAGGCACTGATGAGGTCTAAAAATCTTACCTATGTTTACTTGGAGACCTTTTAACTCAGCACTGGATATGCAAATCTTTCCTGCTTGAAAACTGCTCACAGAAAGCTTATGCATAAATATACTTAAGTTGTTTATGGCTTAGTTTGTAAAATGCCNTCATTTTACAAAGTGTGGGGGGGCGGGTAACTCCTAAACCCACATCACCTATCTTATGAAGACAATGGAATACTAAAGAAACAAATAGTGTTCTTAGAACACCTTCAATGCAATGATTTCTTCTATAAGGTACACACAACTATATTGACCTAGACTTACAGCTGTTGGTCACAATGCCCAACACAGAAGTCTAGTTTAGATATTGTGTCCAGGCTGGCATAGCCTACCTTTGGTATGCTTCCTGTCAGGAAGTCTACTCCTTGTTTTCATAGAAACACTCCCAGGAGATTTTCTTTTGTCCATAATGCTGCTGTAGCAGTCCAGATGTTTGCCTTTTTTCCACTCCAGTCAGAAAAATCATGAAACGCTTTCTCATTTCCTTGTGGGCAGAACTAAGCAGGTACAGCCAGGACAAACCATTCACTAAGATCTGTCTGGCACCAGATGGAAAGGAGAAAATAACTACGTTTGCTATAGAGCAATGACCATCAGTCACGTCTATGTTGCATCTTGGAACTGACCCTATCTAGATGACCTTGAGATTACCTGAATTGGGCCTGTGTCATTGCAGCTACATGACACTGCTGCTGGTCACCTAGACCCTATTTTCTATTCAGTATAGGACACAAACCAATGCTGACTTCATCCACAATTTTGACAATTTAGACCAATGTCTATAAATATCTGAGGGGTAGGTGTCAAGTGGATGGGGCCTATCTCTTTTTGGTGGTCCATAGCAGTAAGATGAGGAGCAACAGCTACCAACTGAAACATAGCAGATTTCACCTCAACATCAGGAGAAACTTCTTTACAGCAAGAGCAATGGAGCACTGAAACAGGTTGCCCAGACAGTGTGTGGTATCTCCTTCTCTGGAGACTTCCAAAACCTGCCTGGATGCATTCTTGTGCAGACTACCCTGGGTGATTCTGCTGTGGCAGGGGTGTTGGACTTGATGATCTCTGGAGGTCCCTTCCAACCTCTGATATTCTGTGATTCTGTGATGTGAATAATGAACTTGAACTCCTATGCCAAGAAACTCCAGTAAAACCTGATTTTTAAAATGTAGGTGCTCAGTGCTCAACCATTTCTAAAAAGCTAGGCCTCTGCATGGGTACGCAAGATAGGTACTTCTGAACAGAAGGCAGTTCAAATCAATGGTCAGATTGGAAGATCTTATCCCCTCTTTGCAAAACTGGCATGATGTGGAATCTTTATATTCTGCTGGTGGAGCTGCAGGGGCCCTTGAGAGGCAACTCTCAGTGGCTACAGCACAGTAAGCACCAGCATCTGCTGTGCTCCTGCGCACTGTGAGCTTCCACTACAGGAACAGCCCACTGCGGCCCACTACACTCCCTAACCTGTTAGGCCCAGGCAGCACAGCCAGGCAAAATCTTCATTAGGATATTTTCAAGGGGGAACAGATTTTCTTTTCAAGTTTGCCTGTTTCTAAAATTTACCCTCTGTTCTACAGGTGTAATTCTCCTTTTCTGACTTCCCTGTGTCTGAGCACATGTCCAGACTGAGAAAAAGCACCCCTCTGCTAAGCTGTCTTTTTTTTTTTTTCCAGTAACACTGCAGTATGTGCTTCGATTAAATACCCATGTTTGACTGTCAAAATTCATACTGTTAAAGAATACTGAGTAGAAATTGCATAGCTTTGTCATAAATAGGTGATAATTTAATGAAGTGAAACATTTTTGCATTGGAAAACAGGAAAAAATTGGCATATTTTTCTGGCACGAAACTGAAACACGAGTCATCTTTCCTGCACTAGAAACAAATACAACAATTAGAAAGAAAAACAGTTTGCTTCTGGGAGAAATTATGACTTTCTCTTAATCAAATTCATGAATCCTAACTAGTAAGTGCCTTAATGTGTGAAGGGAAAATGGCAATTTTCAGAACTCTTCTCTCTGAAAGGATATTGCATTCTATCTTTCCCATTCTGAATGTCCTAGACATATTTTACAAGTGCCTACAGATACTGTAAAGTTAGGATTGAATTCTGCATTTAAATTGCAACCCATCTCCAGTTTCAGGTCATTGAGATACAAAAGGTCATGATATTTGCCTTTCATTTTTCTTCGTTCAGAATACTAAAACTAGAGACTATAAAGAATGCTGTATGAAATATAATTTCTTGCCAATTGCATGAAGAATATACAGTGATTAAGTAAGTAGTTTGACCTGAGTTGTTTAATCCTATTCACCTAGGATCACCTTGAAAAATTTGGCTTCTCAGTGCAAGTACGAATATTTTAAATAATACAGCGAAAGATTCAAGGTGAAAAAAGGGCACAAAAGATTAAAATCTGGTTCATCTTTAGGTCGAAAACACTGTCTATGAATAAAAACAATGAAAAATATGTGCAAATGACTTTTCTTTTACATTCAACGCAGAATAAATTATTTGTGATATGGGACCTGAGAACATTAGATCTGATAAACAAGGAGCTAGGCTAGAGATGGACTCTCTCCTCTCACCCCCAAAAGCTTGCAGACGAGCTTTGAAATAAAGCCTTCAGTCCTAGCTATACACAAATCCTTCTTACTGTCCTACTAGTGAAGAAAGGAAAAAGTCTGTAAATCTTGCATGTACTTAAGGCCACTTAAGACTTCCAGATGGATATGAAGAGGTCACAGTGTAAATGACATTCAGAGCCAGCACTTCCACTGAAATTGTTAGATTCACTGATTTTTGGGAACTGAAATGGACTATTATCATCACACAGTTTGACCTTCTGCATATTGGCAACTATAGGCTTTTTACTAATGTATGCCTGAAGTGAACCCATAATGTGTACTCCAGCTATCTTGTAACTTTTTAAAACATGCCAATCTTGATCTTGACACATTAAGTAGTGGATGTTCTGTCTCATTTCTCAGTACATTTCCAATTGGTTAAATGAATCTCACTATAAAAACGGAGTGCCTCCATTCTAGGACAAGACCAAGTCCCAGATTTTTCATGTGCTCTAAAAATCCTGTCACAGCTCTGTGCATCACTTATGCAAAAATCAAAGGCCGTCTTTTAGCATCCCACAGTAGGAACTCCACAGTTGTGGCTTTTCGTGTCCAGCACTGCTGCAGCAAGTGCACAGGGGCAGGGGTGCCAACACCTTGCCCCTGGCAGCCCTGCATTGGCAGCAGTCCTAAAGGGCAGGAGAGACTCACCACAGCTCACTTACAGGTACAAACAGGGGCAAACTAACTGAAACAGGAATATTATGCTCTCTTGTAGCCTACCTTATTTATGGAGCCAAATCGATACATCTAGCCCAGAGAGAACAGTTACAAAACAATGTCATAACCCTCCAATTCCATTATCAATCTTTTGATTACCCTATGAGGTGCACATTTGAGACAGTTTTGACCAGAGTGAGGGCTTTCTATTAGCACAGCAGTGGATTTCCAAACTCAACTGATTGAAAAAAAACAAAAAAAAACCCCCAAACAAACAAACAAACAAAAAAAAAAGCAAAACCAACCAAAACCTGTTCCTTGTGTCAAAGCTTTCAGCTACACTCTTCCCCACTCTTAAGTCTAGTATGTCT
The DNA here is from genome assembly GCA_013399055.1 of Ramphastos sulfuratus. NCBI lineage: Eukaryota > Metazoa > Chordata > Aves > Piciformes > Ramphastidae > Ramphastos > Ramphastos sulfuratus. The sequence continues at coordinate 32,886 of WBNM01017139.1, read as the reverse complement.
TCAAAATGCAGCTTGCCATAGCTACTTCTCTTCCTCCTCCTCCATTAGTTCTACTTTTCCTTTCAGTGTCTGGGACTTTAGTGTTTCTGCTCATAAGGTTTATGGGCAAGAAACTCATATGCCTGATGATCCTGCATCACATCACTGATTTTTTTAATCTTAAATCAGTATCTTCTCACTTTTAAATACACGATGGATATTTACTAGCTACTTGCTTTGTGCAACATCGTACACTGCTAACTTAATGCCTTCAACTGATGCTAAACCACTTCATTCACTTTATATAAACATCATCTAAAAATATCCAACTTCCCTGAATAAATTATCTCACTGTATTGTGCATTCATTATCTTACTCTTCTGCAAAAGTCACTATTTGTTACCATTAAAAATCTTGTTACAGAAGATTATTTTCAATTACTTGTTAAACTGTAGTTTCTATGGAGAAAACAGGAAAGAACAGACAGAAACCAAGAGCATGATGGACTTATTTTCCAGGATGCTTGTCTGCATTCATGCTAAGGGTTTTAGAAATATTTACTTTCTCAAAGAGAAGTTGGAAGTAAGTTAAAGATAAAAGGAAAAAGATTAGTTTGACACTGAAGGACTCAGGATCATGTTTTTAAAAGAGTAATCAGGAAAAAAGAGAAAAATATAAAACTCAGTTTATGCCAAACCTTCTTCCCACTCTTGGCTGCACTGTAGGTTATAAATGTATGTTAGATTTTCAAGTAATTTATTATGGCAAAAAAAGGCCATTGATTTGTTTTCAATCAAAGACGCAGAAAACATAAATAACTCTCAGTTCTTTCTCTTTGAAGTGTCAGGTGCCACTTTTCAGTGCAAAGTTTATTAGCCTTAAAAGTCTTTTCCTTCTTTTGCTTTGTGCTACTGCTCTTTTTATCATGTGTCACATTTATGGAAATCTTAACTACATTTTGGAGTGCCCTGTTTATACCACAGATGGTGTATTTTTAATTTACATATTTATTTTTATTTACTTTTTTCTCTTTTCTGACTTAGAAATTTAATGAGCTCTCACACCTCATACCCAGGGGAAGTAAGAAAACTGAGTAGGGCACATAAGACATAGTAGTTCATTTTATAGCTGTTAAATCGAAAATATGCTATTTATAACAGAAGAATTAGAGCCTGTGGCTCCTATGAAAATGCTGAAAGTCTGATGAGAAAATGCCTTTAGTTGGGGAGAAGATTAACGTCTTTACAAGTCATCATACTGAACTGGATAGGAACTCCTGTGGCATAAATGAGTGCAAAAGAGTAACATATGTTAAAGGATAGCAGAAAGGAGGACACATTATCTCCCTTTTTCCAGAATGAAAATTCAGAAAGGAAGCAACCAATTCAACAATGCCTGACTCAGCAAAGATCCTTCAATTTAACTAAGATCTTGATATTCTTAAACAAGAATACTTAAACAACTGAACATTTTAAAGCATTAACTTATCAGTGGAATAAAACACACATTTAGATGGATTGAGATACACAAATTTCAGAGCTCTAGCCTGAGCTCAGGGCACATAGCACAGGACAGGTAGCCACTTCTGAAAATCTTTTAGCGTAATACAATGTTCATGTTGCTAACTGTGCATGTTGAATGCATATTATCTATACACATCTTAGTTATCTTGCCACTGTAATAGCGTTGCATTTGCTTTTAATTGCAGAAATGTTGATAGCAAACTATTATTTTAGCAAAACTGTGAAGCTATAGAGACTCATCGGCTCAGGAAGGATATCTTCTGTATTACACAGTTACCTTCGCAGCTATTTCCATTTGCCCCCCATAGCTTCAAAGAAGTCAATAAGCAATTGATAAATCTTCTGTCACCCTGGGCAATTAATGGGAGTTACATAGCATTGGCTGCATCAATTTCTGTGTATGTGAAAAGCAAAAAATGGATTCTGCAAACTTACTGCTGCTCATTGATTTAGTGCCTGTCCCCGGGCCATTCCCATTTAACGCTTTTGTGCGGTCATTGAAAAACATTTCAAGACTGTCAAATAAAACTTGTTTCTTCAGAGCTTTATCTGTTATATTATTTTGCAAGTATTTTTAGCCTCAGCAATATGTTTTCAGGCTGAGCTTCAGGACTGTTAAGATTTTCATCATCTAGAAAATTAGAGCATAAACAAACTGACCCAACCAACCATTAAGTGGAGATGTTTCAAAGGTTCAGAGTCCTTTTAAGAAGGTAAAAATTCCACATACAAAAATCCATAGTAAGACTTCACAGGCTCATGATTAGCTTACAGACAAATCAAAGTACCTGGGTATCTAACTAGCCAATTTGCATCTGCATGCATCTGATTGGCAGCTGAACACCATGAACACCCATAAAGACTGTTAGTCTGAGCAGGCAGATTTGTTGCCCAAAGTGAGCTATTAGCAGAGGACCACAGAGACAAATGCAACAGAAGTAAACTGAACTTACAAAAGACAGCAGCCTCTTGGGAAAATGGCTCTCCTGTGCCTGTAGCTCACAACACATCACCCACTTCTGTGAAGATAAAATAGGCAGAACAGCAAGGGAAAATTATTTCTCTGGGGTTTATTTTTTTAGATATTAACTAATGAAAAAAAAAAAGAAAAACAAACAAATGAACAAAACCCAAACAAATCCAAAAAAACCTCACAACACTGAATGGGAGGTCATTTAACTTTGAACCCTCTTTAGTCTCATCCTGTTTCACACCTTAGAGATGACAACAGCACTAGCTTGATCTAGTTTTCAGCATGGTAGTGCTCTGTGTATCTTTCCATTCCTTCCTTTCTTATAAATGTTTTTTCCTGAATTGGCTGTCAGGACCAACTGCAAACCATCCTGATGCTCATGAGCTTGTTGCAAGGAGCAGCTTAAGTGAGATTTAGAAATTCTCAATGAGATATCAGTTGTACTCCTTTGCAAAGAGATGACTTACACCCTGCTCCTCAAATGTTGAAGTAAACTCAACTTTTTTTTCAAGAACATTTTAATTGCAAGGAAATGTATTTCTGGATGAGGTACTGATATAAGTTGTGTGCTGAGATGTGAATGAAGTCTGGATGAGAGATGATGGAGTTCTCACCTACTTTGAAAATTCAGTGTACTATCTTTTGAAGTAGTTTTGCACTAGCACTTTAAAACCTCAAGCTAAAAGTCTAGGTGACAATTTGTTCCTGTGCAAGTGAAGCATACATGCATTGTCTGATGTACGCAAAAGTAAAAGGTAAGAATATGTTTGCAATCCTAATTCATATAGAAAGCTTGATAATCTAAGACCAATGAAGTTAGTCATTTTATGCATAAATGCCAGCCTCTGATATATCTGAAAGTGCTTTAGGGTCCCTGGATGTGTGAATTGTATGACCTTCCTTCACCCCTAAGCCATCGCACCTTTGCATTCACTGGTCTGAAAGCACACCAGGCCCCACAGTCTCCAAAAACCCACCTGGCACAACATCTGTTTGGGGTTTAAATTACCTATGCTCAGTATCTTCTTCTGGGAAACAAAAACTAACAGCTTTGCAACACAATCTTTTTTTATTGTCAGTATAATGCAATGAGATCCTCTCAAAGAGGAAGTAAAACTAGCAGTACTGTTACTTATAAAGACATAAAAAGTAGTGAGACATGCTTTACTATATATGAATTACAGCAAACAAAACCAGAAATAACACAAACTCCCAATTTCCAGTTGTGTAACTGATATCAGAAACAGCAACTGCATATATCAAAACACTGTGAGAGAATGATAAAAGTAACTTCCAGTAAGAACTAACAAACTGAAAATTAACAGGATATCATGTCAGCTCAATATCTCCTAAGTCAATGATTCCATATCTGAGTAAGGATGATTAATTATTTAAGCAATGATGTTACAGTGGCAGTATCAATTCCATTTATGGAATAAAGAATCCTATGTATTCTAGAAATAACTGCCATTAAAAACTGGAACAATGTTCTCTGAAATATTTCTAAAGGAACAATAAATAAATACATTGTTACTATTTCCTTACTTTGCTTTATACAACAATATTTAGCTGCTTTGTAAAAACTTACTAGAAAATATTGACTTGCTACTAGACAGATAATTTCTATCACCACGAGAATGTGAATTACCATGACAACATAACAGAAACAGATTTCACAATTACAAATATAAACAAAAGGCTAAATGCTGGAAAAGTAAAACAATTATCATGGCTTTCTAAAGTTTATATAGAGATGCAGAAGTTTTATTATTTTCTGGTAGATAGCTTTACAATTGCTATTTCAATATAGTTCTTTTGTCTATAGGTGTTCTCACCCTGCAATTTACTATTCTTACACTTTGTAGTGAATATGTGACTTTTATCAGTTTATAAATTTGTATTTTTCATAATGTTATAAATTAAAATTCCATAGAATTTGCAAGGGCATATTTTAATCTATTAAAGAAACGTAATCTGCTTCTTTCATGGCCATGTGTGATAATTAACTGAAAACCACAACAATATATAGATGTTGCTGCTCCATGTTTCCTCAAATATGTTCACACTGCAAGCACCAAGACATAAGAAGGAGCACATAAGCTTTTCAAACATCAAAGTACATCAGGTATTAAATTAAAACAAAGATTTGAGTAAAAGATGGATAGTATCTGGGAGGCAGTTCCTTCTCTCATCCCACTGTAGAAATAACATAAATAGAGCTTCTAAAGCAGCACATTCACTGATCACTTCTACCCTGTCAGCAATATCACTGCTAGCAAATTCTGAGCTGTGATGAAATACCATTGATTCGTTTCAAATCATCAGACTTCATACAATAGGAAAATAGTATTTTATTGCCATATATTGTAATTTACAACCTACTAAGGTTTTAATGCTCCTCACTTTCATGTAACACAGCTGTGGATATTGGTCTGCACAGAAAGCAACTGGATCTCTATAAAATTTCAACTGTCAGAAGGTTCTGCTTTCCAGTGCAATTTCCAGTCTATGTCTGCAGTTGTCAGCTTTTGGACTCTTCTTGTCTCCTTGCAACAGACCAACAGATAGCTAGGAACAAAAACTTTTTAATACCAGAGTGGTCATAGATTAGAGTTGTTCCAAACTAGAGAAGACTTTCTGGTACGTACCTGCTCTAAGCAAGCTTCAAGGGCTTGAACAGCTAATTTCAGAAGTTTAGAGGAAGAATGCTCAAAAACTTTTAAAAAACCAGAACACTCAAATGCTTTCAAATTGCATCCCTGTAGTAATAATTGAAATAAAAACACTTCTTCAAATTGTTCTCTTAGTTTTGCCCTGTTTTGACCCAAAATGATTAAGAGATGCAGAACAGGAAGGAATCAAGTATCACTAAAAGTTATTCGACACAACTTTTGACCACTTCCCAGAAAAAGTTGTATGTCTTTTTGAAACACAAAATCTTGATCATTTCTAAAACCAGAACACAATATGAAGCAGGACCATTAAGTTATAACCTCAACAGACAAGACTGGCATCATTGTCTTGAGGGAAAGATAAGTAGCATAAGGCTGTATCAACTTGAATTAGCAACTGAGAATAGGCACTTGGTGTGTTTAGGGGCCATACATTTCAGAACTATTTAACATGGAAAAACAATGTCTTGTAGGACTTGCAGGACTAACTGAAAATCCCTGGATGGCATTTAAAGCCTTTGCTCCTGTTGAAATGAAACTGCTCAGCACCTTTTTCAGAAGTGATTAAAATGTTCAGGAAACAGTGAGATAATTGGAAAATAATTGCATGCTAAAACTTTGCTAAGAACAATGAAAAAGTATGCTACACCTATCACGTATTTCACTCACAGTACAAAAGAAATTACACTTTAATAGTATTACAAATATTACATTTATTCAGTGTGTATGATTTATTATTAAAAAAGTAAAATGAAATATTCTGTTTAATCAAATGTACTCAAAGCAACTTCCCTGACTGAAAATGCAACCCCCAATTTTCTTTTTTAGCTGTCTATAGAGATTCTCTTACAGACACAAGCTGTACCCATGCTCCGTTGTTAAACTGCACATTCTGTGCGGAGCCATTTCCCCCTTGCTTCATTTGCTGTTCAGTCTGCTGGTTCTAACCACCTCCATTCAGCTTTGCAACAGATCTAATTCAAAATTCACTGAACTGAACAAAAAGACCTGGACTGATTTCTGCAAGCTTTGGGCCATCACTCTGCAAATAGCAAATAGAAATGGGAGTACCTAGTAAAATGTCGATACAGACACCATTGATACCCAAGCTGAAGTTTCCTCTCTCATTCAGCACTGTCAAGACCATACTCAAACTACTTTTTTTTTTTTTTTTTTAATTCAGAAGCCTGGATTTCTACTAAAGAATCACATAAATACAATAGAAAAATATTTGATAAACCTCTTAGTATATTCACATAACTCCAGTATCAACTTGAAGAATTTCTGAAAATAAACAATTCTCAGATCATTCTTCCCTGGGGTCATTTTCCAAAACTGATGCCACAACTGAAGAGGGAAATTGCTAATTTGAGGGAAATTGCATACATGGATGTTTCAAACTTAAAGTTGTACAATTGGTTTCATTTTTTTCCAAACACATGATATGCATAGACACCTGAGCAAGACCTTTAGAGCTAATTAGGAACACTAGGAATAATGCAGCCACATCACTGCAGCATCCTGATTAAGTCACTTCTAAGAGAGTATCTCAGCTCAGGCAAAACGTCCTGCCCTTATGAGTTAAATCACTTTGAACCAGTTTCTGAAAAGTAATGAAAATAATTGTGACCATACAAAGAGTTATGTTTAGATGGAATGCTCCTTTCAACGTTAGGATGTTTTAACTGTGCCTTTGCCACAACCGTCTACTAGTTTATTTCTGTCACTCACATTTACCCTTCTCTGTCTTTTCTTGGACTTAAGCTGAGTCCAGGCCACTTAATTATTATTGATTTTGTGTTAGTTCTTCTGTCTATAAGTTTTTCTGCAAGGATATATTTATATAGCGGAACTGGAAGTCTTCTTGATGTGCAAGTAGAAAATGAGAAACTTTGACATTAGTTTCAGTTCCAATTGAAGCCTTTATCAACATAAAATATGAAACTCCCATTCTGTCTCCCTAAAGAAAACATTCTAGGGCTTCTCATTCTCAGTAAAGACTTTTTGAGGGAGTTCAGGTTTAAAGATATTAACTAGTGGCTACTACAATGGACTTAAGATTCTGTTAGTTTAGAGACACTGTAACAGAAATGGATTGTCACAGAATTCATTTCAAAAACTAAGTGAAAAACTAGTATACATTAAATGAAACTCCAAAGAATCAGAGAATGAAAAACTAAGTGGATACATTAATGCATAGTTTATTATATTGATTTTTTTTTCCAAACGAGAGATTCAGGGTATTAATGTTCTATTATTGTGGGAATAACTAGGTGTAAGTCAAAAGAATGAGCTTCTGCACATCACATCAAGTAGGTTAACTTTCCTCTAAATAAAGTCAGCAATTTCAAGAGCATTGTGAATTCTGGCTGTGTTAACAACAATTCCATTGTCAGGCTTACAGCTTGACTGTTGTTTAGTCAGTCTCCATAAAGAATTCGTATGGTGCCTGTGACAGTTAATGACACTTCACGGTAAAGCCACAAATGTCTCATGTGCAAATTTCACCTTTAATAGCTCCTCTACACAAGCCTCTGAGTGGAGTGGAAGATGCTCTCTGTTGATACCCACTCATTTTTATTTTCATTTGCTCTTGTATCCTACTAAATAAACGCAGAAAACACAGATGCTCTCTTCTACCCTTCTCTGAGTTCCAGCTCCAACTTCATTCTGCCACAGAAATCATCTACTACTTCATTTTCTAGTATGCCCTTTAAACTTGCTGCACTGCAGCTGTCAGTCCTCCTGGCTGCTATCTTCTGCTGCAGGAACTATAGGAGCAGCATCCAAATCTAAATCCAAATAGCTACTGGGTAAACACGAATTATGCAGGCTGCCACTCAGTGTAACAGTTCTTTAAATACTCTGTATACAAACAGTCTTTAATGGACCAAATATCACTTCAATGGAGATTTGCCCAGGCAAGCAAAACAGACACATTACTATCCTATATCCACACTCGTACCAGTATGAAGATCAGCCCTTAGCAGATACATTAAGTCTTATATTACTAACACAGCAGAACACTCTCCACTACAGCTTCAGAAAGGGCTACTGAAACTGCCTGGGAGTGGACAGTCCCTTATCCTACTCTTTTTGAATGTTTCTGAGCTCCTCAGGTTAAGTTCAACCTCATTGAATTTTAACATCCCTTTGTACCAGGACCAAGATAAATTGTCACAGTCAAGAAGAGTGGAGAAATGCACCCCTGTTAAGCACACTGAAAATGAATTTAAATATTATTTTCTCTCTGTAGAACTAACTGATTACGGTACCATCAAACTCAGCAAAGAAGCACTCAGAAATGTTGTGTCATCACTGCAAAACCTCCTTTTAGTAAAGTAGGTCATGGAGCACTGATCTCACAAAAAGTTGCTGACATTTGGGTTATAAACAAGCAAATATGCTAATTCAAAATGTGGAGCACACTAGAGCTTGCCTGAATTCTAAATAGTTCTAAATTCTGAATAGGAACTGAAGGCCAAGTGAACAGCAGTTCCTGTTACTGTCTACTTGCCTGTAAATAAATCTGTGATCATTAGTTTCCCATCAAACAACTACCAAGTTTGCTGCACCTTTACATTTCATGCAAAAGGAGAGTGACCTGGATACTGTGGCCTATCTAACATGTGGCAACTGAACCACGTGATGCACATCCTCTCCCATGATCCGTGATAAGAGAGAAATAATTCTGTCACAGTCTTCCTCCTCAGNCTCTTCCAACCTTGCTGATACTGTGATGATGTCTTTCTGCTCTAGTAAGAGATATCCCATTTTCTGGATCATATGAAAGACACATTGCACCTCTGTCCTCCTAAGGAAGGGAATGGCAATTTTTTACATATACAAGCAGAGAACATGTATGAGATACAAGACACAAATATATCGATCTTGTCCTCAGAAATTAATCTTTTTTCCCTTTATTCAATCCTTGCTTTCTCCATCTACAAGGGTAATGATGTTTTTAATTTCTTATTTGTTCTCTCAGCTTCTTTTCCTTCATTGACCTCAGTCAATTTATCCTTTCCTTGCGGGGGAAAAAAAAAATCCCTTTTCTTTTTCTCTCTCCACTTTCATGCAGTCAGCCTCTTCAACAATTTAGCTTCATAGAATCATAGAATGGTAAGGTTCAAAGGGACCTCAAAGATCATCTAGTTCCAACTCCCTGCCATAGGCAGGGACACCTCCCACTAGTACAGGTTACTCAAGGCCTTGTCCAACCTGGCCTTGAACACCTCCAGGGAGTGAGCATCCACAACCGCCCTGGGCGACCTGTTCCAGTGCCTCACCAATGATACACAAGTCTGAAAAACTTAAAACCACAGATGGCTGCATTTCGGTTTTTGCAATGAGAGAAAATCCCAGGTCCCACTTTAAAAGGATCTTTCTTCATGTATTTTGTAGCTTGTGGTTTTTATAGAGTGCTTTTCTTTCGCCGTTATTACAAATGCTTGCCAGCAAGGAGATTTTTGCCACTGTCCTTTACTCTGCAGTTCTCAACAGGTTTTGAGAAATCTAGTTCTGCATTTGTTCAGTTAATATTACATTGCATTTCCTGCTGCTCATACAGTCTTAAGCTCTTCAGTGAAATAACAGGAGCTTAAACAATTTTCTATTGCTCGAGGATTTCAAGATTTATAAAGACAGGAAAAAGGCTTAATTCTGTTTGAGAAGCTTTGTGAAAACTGGTTTGATTTTTTTTTTTTTTTACATGCTATGAATTCTGAAATTTCTTTAGTTTATATCCTACAATTATAGTTGCCATGGTTCAGCCCTAAGGTCATGAGAGAAAACAAGCACTAAGAGAAAACACGTACACATTTTGTGTAGAAAATGAAACCAAAGGATTTCACCCATTTCTGGAAATAGAGAAATAACTTATTCCTGGGTGTTGTAACTTGGTGAATTTTTGCTATGAACCAGTTTATGGTTGCGAACTCCTGTGAGTAAGGTAAATTTTGCAAGATCAGAGAGTAGTCTATATTAATCTATTTTATTTATCTATTAAAACTTGAGAGAATCCCTCAGCACATTCTGGCTGTAGTCTTGTTCACCAGTACAGAGCACAGTTGAAGTTACACACAGCAAACACTGTGTTCCGCTAGGCATGCACTGTTCCACCAGCCTCCCACAGGAGCTGTGTCTGTAAGGACTTACCCAAATCCTGTTGTAAGTCAATAGCAGCGCTTGTAGTGACCTTGACAAGTTCTGTGCCAGTTTCATGATGCAGTTAAGCAACACTGCCACCTCTTTTGTGATCTATATCACAGAATTGGTTATGACTTCACTGTGCCTCCCAATGACAAATAGCTGCTCAGGAATAGCAAAAAATGGTTCTTACAATGGTTCTGAGCTACACAGAGAGCATATCATCATGGTAAAGTTTCGGGAATGTAATACATAAACTAGAAAGCAGATTTGTGACTTTGTGTTTCAAGTCAAGATATAGTAGGGCACTTTCTCCTTATAAGGTTGCTTCTGTGTGTCATTGATTTTGCAGTTTATTATTAAAGTGTCTTACAAGAGAAATAGCAACTAGATTTGACACTAGGAGACATATTAATGGCATGGAACCTTAGAAAAATGGGTGCTCTCACAGTTATTAATCAGACCTAGCTACTGCATAAGCCTCCCCTTGTTCCACTTTGCCTTGACAAAGAACACAAATCCTCTGGCGTACTCCAAGTTATTTCAACAGTTCCACAACCACAGATTTCCCTTCTGTTCATGTGAAACAAACTGCTTCCTCAAAAACTGTCACACTGGTTCCCAAGCAGTACTTAGTCCTGCTAAGGGCGGGGGGGGGGG
>WBNM01017139.1:0-17311 GCA_013399055.1 Ramphastos sulfuratus | reverse complement strand
TTTTTTTTTTTTTTTTTAAGCATGGAGATGAAATAACATTTGTTGAATGTGTGCTAAGAGAATTCAGCTTTTTACATATGCATACTACTAATTTAGCTGAGGCAATTAACAAGGCAAGAATTATAAAATGTGTAGTTGTTATATTTCCAAAAAAGCCCCACTCACAAACTATAACAAACTAGTCAAATTTGGGTTCTAATTCGGTCAGGAAAATCTTCACAAGGATGCTTATGGGCAATTCATTAATTTAGGAGAATCAGAAAATTGGAAAGGTTTAGCCACAAAATGGCTTTGCCCCGCTTATAAATAAGCAGCCTCGAGCCCTAGGGAAAGTCTGTTTTACTCAGAGCAGTGGAGCAGAAACTTCAAGACAGTCCCTGGTCCCTTTGCAGCAGTGTTGGAACTGCTCAGCGTCTTGATAGCCGTTGAGAGGCTTCTAGATCTTCCCAGACTCTAACAGGGTGCTGGGAAAGAGACCAAGGATTTCTAACCTGATCCTGGTTTCCTCTTGGCATGGAGGTTTGAAGAGGTGCAGGCAGGATTTCTTGTAGATGTGCAGAGACCACAATGTTGGTGGCACTTATCACCATGTCGTGAGGCACTTAATGCCTTCTCCTGGTAAACTTGAGGCACTTAGGTTTCCAGGTAGTTCAAGCCCAAAACACCAGGGCTAAGCTGGTCTGAAGCATGAGGCAGAGGAGAAGATGTTGTCCAAGCTGAGAGCAGTGAGGCAGAGCACAGCGTCTGAGCACAAGAGAACATAGACCAGAGCAGCACACACTGAGGCAGAGCAGTGAGGCAGAGGCAGCTCAGCTGCTTACAACTTAGCTCCATTTGTATTATTTGCCTGAGTGTAATGCCTACTTTGGCCACAGAGATTCACCAATCAGAATGGCATCTGGAAAACTGACCATATTAGGTGAAACCAGGACTTGCTTACCCTTATATAAGCAAGACACTCACAAGTGCATAAACACCTGTGGGTACCTGTTTATCACTTTGGGAGGGGACATAATGGCCCGAGCCTTTGTTTTCCTCCTGCCCTTGCTTCCCCCATCAGCAGAAGGGTGAAGCAAGCCAGGACATCTAATAGGCCTATTAGCTTTCCACAACAACTACATATAGCACATCTACTACTGGTTTACATATATTTATGATATTTCAAAAGCTGTACCGTAACTCAAATAACACTGTGGGAAATGTCACTAGGGGGTGCCACCACTGCAGAGGACCCTGTACTGACTACACTTTTTCTGTTCTAAAGGGTTCTCAGGAGACAACCACTTGCACATTTTCTTTCTCACTGTCCTTTCACTCACATGCAGCAATACTCTTCAGAAATAACAACCCTAAAAAGTCATTACGAATTTACATTCAAATCACATATTACTTATTTTTAGATCTCTGTTTAGAGTCTGAATGTTGTTTTTCTTCCATGCCTTCTGTAGATCCTTCTGGAGTAAAGATCTATGTGGAAAGGACCATCTTTTTTACAGACTGTGATCTCAATAAACATAATCCTGCTTTTAACTCGCTGCAGATCAGTTGCATCTGTTGTTGTAAATACACAAGAGCAAAGAAGCCTTATGACAAAATCTTTTTTTTTCCTCCTGTGCTCAAAGAAATCACTGGAAGAAGAATGGCTTAAGTTCCAGTTTATATTTCAGTCTTCCAGTTGGGATTTGGTCAGCTTATCATTTATTGTAGAGCAGTGAAAAATGGTATTATGTGGAGAAGTAAGATTGCTTTCCTTTATAAAGTTGGTTTTGTCACAGTTATCTACCCATTTGTTATGAGTAAGATTGCAAAGAGAATACAAAGTCCAGAAGCAGCAGCAAATCCACGTTATTATTTTCAGTCTGAAAACTTGTGGCTTGTTTTAGTAGATTTTAAATAATGTCCACTTTTACCATTACAACAGTAAGAATTAATCACTTGTTGACACTGCCAACAAAGGGTACTCTGGGGACTACCATTTTGTGAAAAAGCCTATGGCTCCTAGTCAAATACTTCTGGGCTGAGTTTCTGATGGCTACTTGGTGTTCATTTTGACTTCACAAATCTATCTTCTATGTTAAGAAACATGTACAGACCTGCACCTGTAAGGACCTGTCCATCACAAACCTCTCTTCTTCACCCTATGTGGAAAACTGTAGATTGTAACTTCTCGCAATTTCTACAGTACCAGCATACATGAGGCCAATAGTCTCTGTTTTGAGTCTCCGTATTACTTTTGGAAACAAAACTGAGACTTTCAAAGACTAGCTTTAATTGTGGGAATTTCATATTCCCTGATCCTCCTCATAGTCAACAGAGGAAGATGTACCATAACTTCATGTTCTGTGAGCACCTCCATGAAGAAAACTCAATGCTGACTGTAAGGAGAACAAATGGCAACTATCTTCTCTAAGAAAATGTACACTTCACACATCATTCTCTTGAGTTCTTCAAACACTTGTCTGCTTTGGAGTACTTTTGACATGGTCTGTCTCTCTCTCACCAATAGCTACTTTGCATTTGTACTTAAAATCAAAATTTTCACCTATATAACATCACTTATCTCCCTTCCAGGACCTGCTCATGCAACCAGTACAGCCAGCCTATGAACTCCATGTGGGCTGCCTGAAATCCACTTATGTGCTTTGCAAGCATGGTCCCTCCAAGTAGTTACCAGCAGAGTAAGAACAATCAGAAGAGCAGCTAAATCCACCACACCATATTTAGGTATCACAGGTTATAACTGGGTTGGGTTCAGAAATGAATGAACTTCCATCATTCACTATACTGGACCACACTGATGCTTTTTTCCTAATCATATATTCAGCTAACTCAAAATTTTTCCATCTATGGAAAAACACTGAGCCCTGCTTCCAAAGACTGAATTTCTGTGCCTTAAGTCTTATTTTAATAAGGTAATCATAACCTCATAACACATTCACAGTTTCCATTTATTTACTGTGAAACTCTGACAGTTAAAAAAAAAAAAAAAACCACCAACCAACAGTTTCAAGGGGTCAAGTGAATAAGCAGCCTTACTGAACGTAAGTATTGTTTTCCTTTAGAGTCAAAAAGGGATTAACAGCCCTGCATTTTATTATTTTTAGTCTAAATATCTGCTCATATTTCTGTTCATCGCTATACTCACCATCAGGCTGACTGTGCCCTGTAGCTCTACTGACTCAAAATAATGACTTGTAGAGGAGCTCTAATGACAGAACAAGAGGCATTTACAGACACATCATGAGCCTTGGAATAACTGTGTGATGTTTTTTATGCAGTTGATTGACCTCATGTTGAAGTCCATTTGGACTCTGCTGCTGTAGATCTGGTCTATGCCTGAAGGTGCATGGCTTGTTAATCTTAATATAAGACGACAGAACAGATTAGATCACATCAGATTGTTCACACAAAAGCAGAACAGCTCTAGTTCTTGGACAATAAATGATAGCAAGATCTGCAATTGCTCTGAAGGCAAATATTCCTTTGCCTATATACAGTAATAAATGAGACTCTAAGAACAGACTATTCAGCCACTTTCAATGTTCACCTCTGCCTATGAAAAAAGAGCACATCGCTTTATCCCTTAGGTATTTGAAACGACTCTCGGGAATTTTGAATAGCCAGAAAAAGCTAAATTTCTGAAGAAAAAAAGTTTCTGTGAGAATTGGTCTATGGAGCAATAGCAAAACCAATGAAACTACCTCACTTCATTCTCTCGTTTCTCTGAAATACAACCCTGCTGTGATACAATTCACTGTTAGAAGAGCTCTTCTGATAACTTGTCTTACTCTCAAAGCTAGTTAACTGCTACTAGACAGAAGAGAAAACTGCAGGTGGTTTCTCTCATCAATATTAGTATTTATCATCAAATGAAATACAGTTATCCAATGCTACTATGAACCAAACAAGAAAACAATGTTTAACGATTGTGTACATAGCCTCAGAAAACAGCATAGAAAAGCTACATTGAAGCTATGAAAATGATTCAATGTAAGCCTAGAATAAACTATAGGAGCAATTTTGTTACAAGTATGTGCATGAGGATGGAGCTACACCTGGGTTATGCAAACACAAAAACACTTTTAGGACTTTTACCTTGCAAATATCCCCTCTGATACTGTTCTCTGCAATGAACTTGCATGCAAACATCCAGCAGCAGTAGCAGTGTTTTCTACAAAGTTTTGTACAAACGTTCAGTGGATGTACTCTTCCCAGGCAAGCTATTTCCATGATTCATAATTTTAACATTTAACAATTAGGTAGTTGCATATGAAAATCATCTTACTGTCAGTCACACTACATGTGACTTGCAAAAAAGACTTTTCAGAAGAGCTTTACTTTGAATGAGAGCTTCTATTAATTTCTACCTCTAGTAAGTATGGCTGGAAAAGAAAGCTACTTCTGAATCCAGTGGAACTGTCACCACAACAGGCTTGCAGAGCCCAAGCGTTTAAACAGAGAAGCAATACATAAAACTGGAAACAAGCTAAGCACAACAATGAAGTTACACCTAACGTAAAAGCAAACTTTCAACCATATGAACACTAACTTAACTGTTCTGTTTTCAGAAATAAGTTTATGACAGCATTTCAAAGCTATCAAGGAAACAGAACACTTGCATTACCAGGAGGAAATGGGGGAAAAAAAAAAAAAAAAAAAAAAAAAAAAGCAAAGTAGGACTTGGAAATAAGTAGGCTGAAGGTCTTCTCTGGGGAAGATCATGGTTAATAAAATCCACGAAGGCAGAACACTTCTTCCTCAAATCTTAAAATACTAGACTTTGGGAGAGTCAGTGAAGACACAAGTGGTTAAGAATAGATCACTGGTAGGAATGCAAAGAAAATTCTCTCCTTAGACTTTTGACTTACAGGACAGTTGCTTACATGAACTAAACAGTAAAAGAAGTGTGGGATATCTGGCTTTCTTTATGTGCTGTTTTAGTATAGATGTTCCCAGGGATTGTGGACCATTTACAAATGTGTTTATGAATGATGAAAAGCACTGGCACTAGTAAGCAAAGTCTTAAATATTTATTTAAACAGCAGGTAACAAAACCTCCCTCGATTTTTCCCTAAAATTCACACCAACTGTTCCAAGTGATCCTTTAAAGATTAAAAGATCAGTGTTGCAACAGAATAAGCTGTCTGGAAATGCATGTTAGCTACATCAGCCACTGATCAACCTCATTTTGAAACCTGTAATATTAAGTAATTTTATTACCTGACTTGACATTTTACAAATCAAAAGAACTAGAAACACTATATTTCTGCTGGGTGAACTAATGAACAATAAAAGCTGTACTAATTCAAATCAATGACTCAGCTATGAATTGTCAACACTTTCCATTTGAGAGCACAACTCAGATCAACATTTTGGCACAGCAGATTTACTACAAATAAACTACTTTAAAGCAACCTTGAGATTACACCAAATAAAAACTACCACAGATGAGTCATAATGAGAAGCTGAAGGTTTTCAGTGCATGAAAACAGCAATGCACAGTCTTACTGCTAAACTTTCATGGATCTGTGGGGATTGGAGCAACTCATAAATCATTACAGATGTTCTCTGCTCAAGAGGAGCAATGAGTTCAAGACTTATCAATTACCGAAGAACATTAATATATAGAAAGAACTGATTTTAATGTTTGGGTTTTTTTTGGTAGTAGGATTACTTTATTGACTTGTGTGGTATCAAGTATGCAGATAAACTGTGTAACTGCTGCAGTGCAAGACTAGATTTCTTTTCATCCCTATCAGAGAATGTCAGTGAAGCTACTTCTCTTATTGTAAAGGTCACTATCTGATCACAGAGTTTGAACCAAAATAATTTAATAAGACATATTCTAAAGACATTAAATCTATTCTGTCTCTGCTGGGCTGTTTTCCTTCTTTACCCTATGCACTAGAACATGTTACCCAAAAAGACATTTTTTGATTTAATGAGGATAAGATCTTGAGATGTCTTACTTATTTAGCAAAAAATCACATCAGCACTGACTGACAATTAACATGAGGCAATACCATCTAAGCTTTGATAAATTCCTTGGTAAACTAAGTCTGATTTTGCCCAATTCTATCTGTTTCTTTACAAGACGAATGAGATTTTTCTTAGGTAACTCTTCCTTGAAAAGTCAGAGAAAAGAAAACCACAGAGATTATAAAAGCACCTAGGAAGCTTACAGTTTAGGTAACAGCAAACTCTTGCATGTTCTCTTATCTATTACTCCTCTAAATGGCCAAACCTCTTCCTTTTTTCAGATCTTTCCCCAACATAAACACTAGGCTGTAGTACAGTCTATTCTCTGCTGAAATATCCACATATATTTTTTAAAGGTAAGAAAAAAAAGTTTCTATTGTTATTTCAATATTTATTTACTACAATAAGTGCTTATCAACACCTGTTTTTACACATTAGAGGTATAAGCAGTGCCAAAGTACTGTAAATGAGGGAATTCAAAACTACACTGGTGAAACCCAACATTATATGGGCTTCACTGAGAGCTTTAGTGAAACTGAAGTTTGGGACAATGTTTTCCTAATAGTTCAACAAATTATTCAAATAATTTTTTGAAGGAAAGTGAGTGGACTGAAGCATTTTACATCAATCCAGAATGGAAACACCAGTTGCTCTTTAGTTGCTGGCTGCTGCAATCCAAGACAGCAATGTCAACTTGGAGGCTGAAAATGGAAACAGGCAAAAGGCAGATGTGCAAGACTTGCGCACAGATTAGTGGGAGATAAAGAGAACATTCCAAAACGTCCCACATTTCTCATGCTCAGTATCAGGCACAGCAGCATGAGCACATTTCTCCTCTTCTCAATTGCTAGTGCTTTTTCTGGGAAGAAAAGTCAGGGGATGCACACCTACAAAACACCAGGAACCACCTCCCACTCATGTCTGCTGCAAATATCCAGGCCTGCAGAGCTGCAGCGCTGGGGCAGCAAGACAGACATGGCAGAAGCTAACACGCTGGCATCACTGCTGATGCAGATATGGGAAAGTCTCTTTCATTTTCTATGTTTAGATGGTCGAAGGGAAAGGCAGCTCACAAGTCTATCTTTTGATCCCCTTTTGCTTCCTCTCAAGATTTTGCTTCAACAACCTCAACAAGACAACAATAAAGTTACTTTTGAGACTTTGAAGAAGATTAATTTGCTTGCTGATCATTTTGTGCAAAGAATTAGTCATAATTGCTCCTAGAAAGGAGGAAGGAAAAAGATATAGAAAGCAGATTAAAAAAAACAAACCTTAACAAATTATATAAAGTCCCTGGAAGTGACAAAACCTTTTCAATCTTATAATTGCCTGTGTAAATACACCAGTTTTATTCCCAGTGGCTTAACAGCTTCAATTTAAATAGGAAATAGCTGAATATATGATAATTGCTTGTTCATTTTACATGCACTATAGTTCATTAAAATAAGACCTATACTTGGCTGGATATCCAGTATTTAACAGTGATTTTAGAGCACATGTAGCTGTTGAGAAATTAAGTTGACAAGAACAAACACAAGATATACTCCAAAGTCAATTAGGATTTCAGTTCCTTCTTTTAATTGCAACAGTGATAACTAAAAACAAATTTACTATGAAGATGGAGAAATCATTGTATTTTCAAGTCTTGCTTATATAGGTAAGAATAATCCAAACAGCATTTTCAGACATATTTTACTTAGGCAGCTAGCTCCTGCAGAAATCAGGGATCTAAAGCAGTTTTATACAAACAGCAAGTCTACTAAGTTCTTCTCAGTTCCTTAAGCAATGAAATCTTTCACCAAATGATTAGTGGAAAAAACCACAAACCATTACAATTACAAATGCAAACACCAGCTAAGTTAAATAAGTGGAACTAAGAACATTACAGATAATCAGTGTAGCCGAGATAAACTTGAATCCAGATTTAAGTGACATCAGCTTGAAACTGAAAGAGAGCAGCAGAGTTGCAACTATTCTGCCTAGCTAAGGTTCTCTGTACAAGGAGATAACTGAAAAGGAATCGCCATCCAAACAAGCAGAATGCTCACACAGTACTTGGCCTCTTCGAAAACTTTCTGTGAAAGGAAGCAATCAGAGAAAGGCAGCAAGGAAGTAAACTAGCCAGTCTGAAGCAGGGCCCAGAAGATGGTCTTCAATTAAACAAGAGATGGCTAAAAGGGAGAGCTTTCAACCCTCCCATGTCAGAGCTACATCTTTTTTCCTGCCTTCATGAACAAGAAGGTCTGCATAGAGAAGGAATTCAGTAACTATCTTCCCCTAAAAGAAAGGCTGATAGGAGCCTCAACTCTGGATGCCTGCTCCAATGAAAACACAAAAACTTAAATAAAAGAATTTATAGAATCCATAAACTAACTGCCTTAAGTAGAGGCAAGTTATTAATCCACACACCCTAGGACTATGAAGAGGCCCCTCCATTTCAAAATCTTAGAATGTCTGCAAGACAAATTAATTATTTTCCTTCCCTGAGGTCTTATAATTCTGACTTTTTCCCTTCATCCTGGACATTCGCTTTCCTCAGGGAAGAATGGATGGTTCCATGTAGCCCATCTGCCTACCCTTGTTCCTTTTCCTCCAAGTCCTGTATGGAGTCCAGAGAGTTCTGCATGTGCTCTAGCTTCTTACCATGATCTGCATGGAAGAAAGCTGTTTGTAAGCAAATGCTGCCACATTACACACTTCTTTGAGGTGCTGAAGTTGAGTTTTGGTTAAGTGACAAGTGGATTCTTTCTCTGTTTAGTCACATGGCCTCAGTTTTTGCAAGGAATGCAAAGGCCAGCTCTTCCATATTTTCTTTTCTTAAAATCAAATCTTTGGCTCTTTGCTCTACTCATTGCCAGATATCCATGTGTTGTCAATTTGTTTGTTTCACAGGAGTAGACTAGGCACCTAAACGATTACAAAGGGGGATTTATGAACGAAATGCCAGTTCAGCCTGGACATGTTCCTATAAAACAAAACAAAAACAAACAAAAAAAAGAATAAAAAAACCCCACACACACACAACTTCCCCTCACCCCCCTGAACAAATAAAACCCAAACCATTAAAAAATAACAAACCAAAAGCCCCATACACAGACAAGTATGTTTTTTTGTAAAAACAACAATCTAAGCTCACATCAAATTGTTTATCTGAAACTTCTTAATAATGCATAGAGTAGCACTATTGTTATATTGGCAGAACACAGTGTTTGGATTTCAGTCAAGGTGGCAGAAGAAGAGATCTGAGCACAAAGTCTGACAGTCACAATATTTTAATTTTTTTTCAGATTAGTATTACTTTGCCAGTGATCTGACACATCACTAACACTCACTGTCGTGGCCTACTAACCAGAAGATGGGGGGGTGGGCGGTTTGCAGGAGGTCTTGTCTTTCTCTCCCTGAAAGGAAGTGGCAGAAAGAGGCAGGTTTTCCTAAAACTCAGGCTTCTGTAAAACAGCAGATTTGTTCAAATGTGGAGTGATGCATGGGTTCAGATCTCTTTTCCCTCAGGTAAAGAGTTAGGATATATGCTGATATCCAAAAATAACACAACTTTGGTGGCAGATACAGTCCCTCTTTCTGAAATTTGCCCCTAGTCTGGCTTCAAGAGAAAACACCAAGATCCTCAAAGCCCTCTCTCCCAAGCTAAAGAAAATCTCCATTGTTATTCAGCAGCAAGAGATTTGACATCCTTTCTGCATTTTCCTGCTGCTAGAGGGCAAGAACATTAGACCTGCAAGCAAAACATGCATGTGTAGAAAAGCAGTAACAAGAAGTGCACCAAGGGGAGAAACTGTTGTCTTTCTACCAGCTATTCCCTAGCCTATTTCAATATACCAATGAAAACTATTATTTAGAAATTTGAGGGGGAAGCACCAATCCCACCTCAATTAAAACATCCCTTTAGTTTCCCTGAAAGGTAGCCAACCTCATTTGTTGCTTCAGGTTTGGATGGATGAGCACTAAAAGGCAGAACATATTATTGGGGCAGTGACCTCTCCAATGCTTTATAGATTTATAACAAAGCAGTTTCATTGATATGATTTTAAAGAGCTCTCAGAGGCACAAAATGCAGCTTGTGTAGGAATAAATAGCAGACATCCCTTTGTGAACAACAGATGGCACCCAAGGTGACTTATGTCCCAAATAGGTAAGCACTCACTTCCACTTATTTGTAAATAGCCATCATTTATCCTGGTTTGTTCAGCAGGTCCCAGTGGTGTCACCTGCATCAATGACTAAAAGGAATGGATGACAAAAATAAAATGTAAAAGTGCAAGTTTAACTTCTTTTGCTCCTCAGCAAATATGAGACCTGAAGTGCAACATAAAGAAACCTGTGAAAATAACAAGTAACAGTTCTCTTGATAAAAATTATGTGTTCCAGCAGGTTCTGAATTCAGCGTAGGGGAATACTTATGTCCTTTTTTTCCTGCCGAGTTTCTAGTGAAAAAGAACTTACCTCACTAGAACATCTGGGTAAAAACCAGTTTTGTAACTAGCCTGGATACCAAGAATCAGCATTAACAGCTTAAGTGGAGATGCACAGCTGCAAGTTGCTTATTAAAATTCTTTATCATCCCTTAAATCCCAGCAGCAGAACCAAAAGGACTGGAAGACCTTCCAGGCTGATCCTTGAAAGTGTTTCATGATCAGCATTACAGGCAACTCAATTAAAGAAATCATCATGTCTCAGCTACAACAAAAAACAAAACAAAACAAAACCCACCAAAACAAAACACAAAAACCACCACAAAGACAGACCTCCCTGGCAGACATGTCCCAAGTTGACATTCAACTCATCTAGTAGGAATGCAGAATGGTTTGATCCCTAGCAGAAGAAAGGTGTTTTTGTTAGCACTGTTTTAATCAGTAGTGTACTTGGGAAGCAAACTCTTCAGCTGTCCTACTGAGTATACTGTGGTATTTTACAGCATTGTAATGGTGGGGATCACCCTTCAGAATATGATGAAGGCAAACTGCCCACTGACAGCATACCAATTGCACTCAGCTTACTAGAGGGCAATTAGCCCATGGAACCAGAAATAAAAGCAAGCTCCACACTTCCTCACTTCCTACCAAGTCCCTACCACCACCTTCCGTCCTACAAATTTGCTCCTATCTGTGCCTAATGAGCTTGTTTCCAAAGGCAGAGACTCAGCATTGAAGGATCCCACAGCAGACTAACAAAGAGCAACAGCATTTTTTTTCCAAAGAACTCAACCTTCCCTCTGATACAGAGACAGCATTCCTTGTCAGATGCTGTTCCAGCCTAGTTACCTGGCTTGTATTTCATTTCTAGAATATTTCTAGACCAATCTTTCCACGCTTCTAAATAAAATTCATCGTCTCTCAAATATTCAGTACCCCCCAGAGTTTGTAGTCCTTGAAGTGGATAAATCACTATGTTTGCCAAAAAGTACCATTTCATGTTGGAGCCAAGTATCACTTTTCTTAACACCCAAAGAATAAAGCAGTGATTAAATTACAATTCTGTTTTTCAGACATCTTCAGTCATGGCAACACAGGACAAAACATTAACTTCCACAATAAGATATTTCTTCCTAAGCACTGAAAAAGAGACAGAGGGAGAAAGGAAGGGAAAAAATGTTTTGAGTATTCAGCTCCATTTTCCAAACCAAAGAATTCAACTGGCCTCCATTACAAACAACTTTGAATTATTTCCATTCTTACAGTTCACGTCTTGGATTAAGTCACAGCAGTGGGATTCACATGCCCTTCAATTACCTCAAACCCTCAAGCAAGGCCACTTATGCCTGGTTTTGCAGTCAGGTTGTAAGTCTAGAAGGAATGAGCAAGAAAACAGGTTTGATTCCCATTCCCATAGGAGAATTTTTACAAAAATGTGCTCCCATAATTCTATCCTATGGGCACAGGAAAACCTATGAAGCAATAACCAAGAGGAAAAAACTGGTCAGGTATACCAAGCAGAAAGTATATTCTGTGTTGTCACTCTGGGAGCATGACTGAAACATGCAGCAGCAATAATGAGCCCACAAGAAGACACTTTCTTACTGCGCTACACTGCTAACATCCCACAGATCTCCCTTAATCTTGACGTCTCACCTCTATGACCACAGCCTATTGTTTTAAAAACATGTTCCTAATGTATTTGTGAGGACCCCTCAGATGTTACCTCCTCAAGATATTGTAGCACAAAAAGAAATCACCCTTTACAATGAAGAGGATTGGCAGTGTTGAGAGCTTGCTATGAAGACAACCTTCGACAGCTTAGAATAATGTCCAAACCAGCAGAGACTTAAACATTTGAAAGAAATATCATCCTGATATCAGCAGTGCTATGATGCTAAGTCACACTTCAAATTTCAACCACTCTTCCCTCTGCTTTTTGTACAATTTCTGAGCAGTGGGGGATTAGAAAAGTGGCTATGAACAAAAGAAGGAATGACAAAAGAGATTTGTTTTTGATTAACGAATTGTTAAAGTGAGATGAAAAATGGTCATAGTTTACTGATATGAGTATGCATTTTGGTGATAAATTTCCATACTGCACACAACGCCTTCACCCCCCACTCCCAAAATGTTATTCATGGCATATTAGCATTCAAATTCATCTGTCAAAATGATTGTTGATGTAGTATAGAAAGGCTACATTATCATCTGCTCTGCAGTTTGCCTCAGAGCACTCTTGATTCAGATATTTACATAACCAAAGATTATGACATCTTTTCCATCCTTTTTGATGTGTCTGTCAGGAAGATGTCAGTGGAATCAGATTAATTCCAGCTAGATTCTTCCCTGATACCCAAGAATAGCTGTGAAGCACAAAGCAGCCATTTTGCTGAGCAGAAAGCTTGTTTTCAAAAAAAAAAAAAAAACCAACAAAAAACCCACCCAAACCAGAAAAACTGACAAATCATTTGAAGCACAAAACACATATACACAAGAGTGAAAAATATGCAGTGTATTATACTTGAGGCCCAAGATGCAGCAGTTTTGAAGGCAACTATGACCACTGATAGAATCATCTTTAAAAATAGTTTAAAAGTTCTAAAACATCTCCCGGATCTTATATCCAATATCATCATCTTTATGACTACTCCTTGCATTACAGCAACAGATGTAAACTGTGAAAAATTGTATATGCTAAAGGACATAGAATTGGTGAACTTTGCAAAGAATGACTCCTTCCATGTGCTGTTGAGACTCACAGGTTATAGAATGGAAACTTCTGTGAAACACTGAATCTCTCCACGCCTTACATCCACTTCGCTAAACGCTCTCCTCCACAGTAAAAAGAATGGAATAGGGCTTGTTGACATAGATGAAAATTGTCTTCTGACTTTTTACAACAGATTCAGATGACAAAATGAACAACAACCCTTGTGCTTTATCAACATTAAGGATGGTATTGCGAAGGAAGCCAAACTAGGTATTAACAGAGAAGAGAATTCCTATAAAGGTCAATATCCGAGGACAGAGTGAATTGGTATAGAATAATTCTATTCTGAGGCCTTACAGCATGAAGTATAAAGACTATAAAGAGAATAATGTTTGTGCATAAATTGATGCTGAAGGAGAGGAAAGGATTATTAAGTAGATAATACAAAAGGGTCAAAAAGGACAGATTAAATGACAAAGAGAAACAGAAGAAACATAGTGAAAGAAGGACTGGGATCTCAGACATCAGCAGGAGAAAATGGAAACAAGCAAAGGCAATGCAGTAGATGAACTAATGAAGAGCTAGATGCAAATCCCAAAACAGGAGAAATGTAATAAAACATTAGATAATTTGTGAGAATTTGTCCAAGCCTTTCATTCATCTCTTCTTGCTGATGGGTCATAAATCAGGTGCCTCCTACTACCAAAGTCCAGAAATGACAGACAAATGGCAGAAAAGACTTCGGCTTATGAGTATTCTCATAGTTGAGCTTTATCATCCCAAACATTTTATATTTTTGAAATTGCTTTGCAAAACTTCAAATTCTTCCAGAAAACATGTCCTGTTTGTTTAACATCACTTATTGTTAGGAATATGCTACTTAGCACTGACATGTAGTGCTTTAGTACATCTGCTGACCTTATTTACCTGTCCATTTACAAATATATCATACTAGACATAAAAAAAAAACCCTTCGTCTACAAGAGCCTGAGTTAAACATCATCCCAACCATTCTTGCCCTCAGAATACAGTAACTACTGTCATTACCAATCACTCGTGGATCGACTGCCAAGATTAAACCCTCCTCCATAATTTTAAAGCTTTTTTCTCCAGTGTAGCAGCAACTGACATTATATCATGTGCAGAGATGAAAGACAAAGGTATCTGACTGATATTAAATGTTGTCACCCAGCTGGGGCTGCGAGGATGCCAACTGGTCAAATTCTCCAAAATCTTTGAACAGATGCTGTGGTTATTCTGGTTATTACTTCAATTTCACACTCCTCCTATCTGTGCTGACAGCTGTTTTTGACAGTCTGCTCTCTTCTTCTCAGCTCTCATGTCAACCTCAGACACATAATAACTGGGTTAGAGCTTAAACAATGGTGATTAGATCAGGTAGAGGAGGAAGTATGGTGGCAACAGAAATTAAGATGCTTCAGTAAACCTTCCAACTCTGGCTACTTCAGCTGAAAGCATTTTGACAGAAATTAATCCAGTAGGAAAAGAATTGTTCAGCAAAGAAGAGCAGGAGCTTTGTTAAGGCCTTGGAGTACTTTGTTAGTTTTGCAGGGTTTTTAAATTACATTAAATTTCCATGGAAGATTCTGTATGACCAATAGTCTTCAGAGTCACAGGATTTAGAGGGGTCAGCAGCTACAGTGCATCAATTTATTATTGGCAGTTCTCTTTGTAAAGACATCCTACACCCTCCCAGTCATTTGATGCAATTTAGCCCTCATTAAACTAATGAAGCCCCTTGGCTTCTTAAACCACTTTAACACAGGTAATATCAAATAAATAATCAGAAGAAAGAGTTGTGCATCAGACCCTGCTCCATTTAAGCATGTCAAATATTACTGTATGCTGTCAACACCAGAATCTAGCCCTACATAAACACTGCTCTCCTCTACAGTAGGGATAGCTGTAATAACTGAAATGCATTTTTGCCATCTGTTAAATAATTCACACAAACAAGAACTGCAGATGTATTTTTTTTTCCAGCAATGCTGGCTGTATATTTAAAAAGGTAACCTCTACAATCCTCACATCCATAATTAGGTTTGTGGGTAGACTGAATAAAAGAATTCCATTTGCAGCTCAACAGATGGCATTGTGTATTAAAGCATGTGAAAACTATTTGAACAAATGGCAGATGTGTCTGTCAGCTTTCTCCTTTCCCATTAAAGATTGGCATTTAGGCCATTATTCACACTACCTCCGAAGCTTGTGGTTAGCCAAGGACCTTTCCAGGCCCAGAGATAACCAGCCAGGCTGAAAAAAAATAAAAATCAAAACAAAACTGTGGGACTTGCATATCTGCCTCCTCATTCAATCCACATCTGCAGTTACATTCAAAGATCCCTCTGTGAGTAAACAGAAAAGATTGCACTTAGCTGAGTTTCAGACAACTGTGAGTGGCTGTCCATTATGGCAATCTTTTGTGGATTTCTTCCTGTAACATGAAGTACTTCACATCCCATCGACAGTTAACAGCACTTCAAGAAACACCGCCTTCTATCTAGCCTCTTCCACAATTACATTACTCCAATAAGACTCATGCAAAACATTGTCCTGGAAGGCTAATAGGCCTAAAACATGTCCTGGCTTGCCATATCTTTCTGCTGATGGGGGAAGCAAGGGCAGGAGGAAAACAAAGGCTTGGGCCATTATATCCCCTCCCTAAGTGATAAACAGGTACCCACAGATGTTTATGCACTTGTGAGTGTCTTGCCCAAATAAGGGTAAGCAAGCCCTGGTTTCACCTAATATGGTCAGTTTGGCAAAGTGCCATTCTGATTGGTGAATCTCTGTGGCCAAAGGAGCTATTACACTCAGGCAGATAATACAAATGGAGCTAAGTTGCAAGCAGTTGGTGTCCTGCTCTGATGTGCTCTCAGCTCTGCTCAGACCATGTGCTCTGCCTCGTGCTTCAGACCAGCTTAGCCCTGATGTTCTGGGCTTGAACTACCTGGAAACTTAAGTGCTTCAAGTTTACCAGAAGAGACATTGCCTAGGTGGACCTTGATGCAGATCTTGAGGAGCATCTTGCAAAAAGGTGAAGAGAAAACACACAGTTTCCACTTTGGGATCACCACACCTCGACTTCCTGCTGAAAGACCTACCTCTGCTGCAAACAGCCACTGATCATGAGAACACACTGAGCAGTTCCAACATTGCCACAAAGGAGCCAGGCACTATCTCTAAATTCTGCTCCACTGCCATGAGTAGAAGAGACTTTCCCCAGGGCTCTGGGCTGCCTATTTATAAGTGGGACAGAGCCATTTTGTGGCTAAACCTTTTCCAATTTTCTGATTCTAAATTACTAAATTGCCCATAGCATTCTTGTGAAGATTTTCCCAACTGAATTAGAACCCAAATTTACATGGTTTGTACATAGTTTGTGGACAGGGCTTTTTAGAATAACTATGTGTTTTATAATTCCTGCCTCATTAATTCCCCCAACTAATTCAAGTATGCAGAAGACACATACTGCAGTACAGAAAAAGAAATCTAGTATTGCTTTCACAAGAGCTCACTATTTTTAGGATCTGTATTCTACAACAGGAACTATAAACAAAAGCTACCTATTGGTAATGAACCCTTTGTATTAAAAAAAAAGTAATATCACAGAATGGTAGGGGTTGGAAAGGATCCCTGAGGATCATCTGGTCCAAACCCCCTACTAAGTCAAGTTGAGGTTGCCCAGGATTGCATCCAGATGGGTTTGACTCCACGGCCTCTCTAGGGAGCCTGTTGCAGTGCTTTGGCACCCTGGCAGGAAAGAAGTTCTTCCTTATGTTTAGGTGGAACTTCCTGTGTTCCAATTTATGCCCCTTGCCCTGTCACTGGGCACCACTGAAAGGCAACTGGGCCTCATCCTCTTCACACTCATAATTTTGACATTGACAAGCATTTTAAAGATCCCCTCTCACTCTGCTCCAGGCTAAAAAGCCTTCCATTCTAAGAGAGATGTTCCAGTCCCCTCAGCATCTTTGTAGCCCTCCATTGGGCTTTCTCCAGTAGTTCCCTGTCTCTCTTGAACTGGGGAGCCCCAGAAGGGCCCAATACTTCAGATATGACCTCAGCAGGACAGAGCAGAGGGGCAAGAGTTCCTCCCTCACCCTGCTGGCATTTTCTTAATGCGCCCACAGACACCACTGGCTTTCTTGGCCTTGAGGACACATTG
>WBNM01017138.1:0-21636 GCA_013399055.1 Ramphastos sulfuratus | reverse complement strand
ACCTCTAGAGGTCCCTTCTAACCAGTGCATTCTGTGATATGATTCTATTAGATGATTTCTACCAAAAAAGCTGTATACAAAACTAGAACAGGATATAAACTGCAGTTACTTTACTGTGAAACATGGTCAGGTACACCACTGCATTTAAAAGCTATTACAAACATATGTACTACAGACACTGCTTCTCAGCAGCATCCATCAGCGGCAACCCAATAGTCTTCGCTAGAAATATTATGAGACATCATAAAATTTTCCCAATATTTGGTAAACACCTTGGAAAAACATAACACATGTAACACACTGCCACACTACAGGGGCAATTAGCAAGCCTATTCTGTGCACAGAGAACTGAAGAAGTCTATTTCACAGATGTGTATCTTATGTTGCTAAACCTTTTCCCTGCAACTCCCATTCAACACAGCTTTATTTAAACAAGGTCCACCACCACATGCTGAGTAGGCCTCCTGTAATACCCCTTTGTCCCTCCTTGACTCCTACTGGTGCCTCCTGAGTGCCAGCTGACTCAGCTCTTATTCAAGATGACAGGAAACAGCTGCAAGCATATGTAGCCTTTTCCTCTTGGTCAGGGGATGTGGTTTGGGTGCCACCATGTACACCTGCTCATCCACATCCCCCAGAAACACTTTGCCTTGACCTGAGGAAAGCTTTCTTGGCAAAACATTTGTGTGAAAAGTTTTGATTCTGAAGAGTCAACAGGTTTCACTGAGACCAACCAAAACAGAGATATCCCACTATCCTCCAAAGCTGCATGAGGAGTTGGAAATTCCATAACAATCTCAACTCTACTAAAAAATGTTATTCTAAGACTCAATAGTAAATTTTTTTAGGCACGTTAAGTTATGTCTTTTATCAACATTTAACAATTTTATTTAGGTGGTTTTGTTGGCAATATTTTTTTCATTTTTTATTCATTACTTAACATGTCATTTTTCAAGCAAATATACATAGAAAGCTTAATGATGCTTAATGAGAACAATTATTTCTAATCCATTAATGTCAGAAATAAACATATACTGGAGCCATTCTCATAGGATTTCAAGTAGCTATAAAACCGTTGTGTAAAACATCTCAATATCCTTCTGAAACAGATGTGTATGTACTCATAAGTAATCTGAATCCTTAACACCCCACATCCATATGTGAGTATTACTCTCTAAATGAAAGTTCTGCCCTTCTGTGCCCTGCTGAATATCATCTGTCCATGATGAAGGGCTTTCAAACATGAAACAAGCAGATTACATTTGATTAGGTATTTAAATAAGAGCTGGGAGCTGATCAGTTTAGGATTAAGTGTTAATGAAAAATCTTTGAAGGTGCTTAATAGTTGCTAGAACAAAAAGATTCAAGTTAGTACATCTCAGTCAGGGAAACAAGAAGCTTCCGTGAAGATGTTTAGGATAAAATTTATAGAATGGGCAGCACAAAAATTAAGTGGATTTGTCACTACAGACAACAGATTACATGAATAGTCAATGCTGCATGGAAAAAATGGTGTGACTCAGAAGAAGGAGATTTAAATGGGAAACTTGGAAACCAATATTCTCATTACTGCCACTGCTCTGCATTGAGAATTTTAACTCTGCGAATAGGGCTGATCCAGGTCTGGCATCTACTTTTCTAGAAGAATGTAGAAAAGTCAGAGAAGTTGCAGAAAGTATGAAACAACAGCTAGAGAACTTACTAAGAAACAAGGATAACTCAGTAGTGTGAGCTCTTTAGGGAGGCGTCATGACTACAGGGCATATTAGATCCTTCAGTGTACTTTTACCTGAGCTGCTGAGAATACATCAAGAAATAACGGCAGAAGCCAGTGTCTACCATTTTCATATTTCCAGTAAGGCAAAAAGGTTTTTGAGCAAGTCACAGGAACAAATGACTAAGAGGTACAAGGAAAATGTCTGTTCCCCCAAGTCCTTCAGTGAAGCCTGAGTGCATTCTGGACACCTCTGTTAAGTACAAATTTCAGAGTCTGTGAAGGTAGTCCAAGGACAATTAGTCAGCCACCATGATAACTCAGGAGCTCATTTCAGGCTTATACTCTGTCAACATGCAAAGTGGAAAGAAGCAGAATAACTTAAAGAAAAGGGTTAAATCACAGGAAATACAAGTTACGATAATTTGCTGAGTGACTGTCACCTATAACAATGTGAACTCAACAGAGCTATGTGGGATTTCTGCTTCTTATTTATGCTGGACTTGCTGCTCCTGGAACTTTATATGGTTTTCAGAGACATTCAGTGGTCAAACAATATACTGCAACTCAATGGTTTTCAAGAAACTGAAAATGTAATGATGTCAGATCTCTTAGCACAGTGAAAGATATGAAATGTAAACATGACAAACAAAGGACTAAGAAAAAAGTCTGACTCTGTTTTCTAACGGGAATTTTTGTTTAGCTATACACCAGTGTTAGCAGTAACCATTTTAGAAGAGAAAATATAATCTCTCCCACAAGTAAAGACAGGCTTTTGTTCAACTGTTGCAAAATAAGAATTTGTTATCAGTAGCTTTGAAACAACCTAGGCAGCCAGCAGCATCTTGAAAACCCAGTCCTGGACCAATACTCTTGTGACAAAGATTTTACAATGATGATGGCTACCCTGTTTGAAATAATGCCATTTCATTGTACTGAACAAAAAAAACAACCAACCAACCAACCAAATTCCAGACACAACCCTCCCCCCCAAAACAAAACCAACAACAAACAACCCCCCCCAAAAAAAAAAAACCCAAACAAACTCACACCACCAAAAAAACCCTTCTATCCAGAAACTCCCTCTTCCTAGCATTCAGTTTGTATGCTTACAGTTATCCCCACCTTCCAATTTAGTGCCACGAGTTTAAGGGCAGACTGATCCATAGCAATCCTTTTAGGATTTCTCAACAGAATTTTAGCATAAGGATTAAGTTCATAAAGCAGTGCTGCTTGTACATGTCCTTAGAGTAATATTCATATTCTGTTACCTTTGTCTGTATGCCACAATTTACAGTCTCAACACATTCCTTTAACATTGGGGGTCAGGGGAATTGATTGATCATTCAGTTTTTAATTTTATTAGACTTCCTTCTTCCTTCTCCACCTCTTGGCAGCTTGTGAAAGCTGAACAAGAGGAATGGGGTGCATCTCCTTGGGTTTTAAAGACAATGGTAGAAACCCCAACAATGAACAATAAATACTGAGGTAAAGAGCTAAATTCCTCTGTTTCTGAATCAAAACTCTAAATCTTTTTCCTTCACCATCTTTGGAAACTCAATGGTACAAGTGAGTTTGTGAGCTCTGAATGCTTGCCTGATAAACCGCATTAACAGTTTAGTGCAACTCCCTGCTCCTCCAACACGAAAGTGAGGGGAAGATGTCGGGGAGGGGTAATTAGGTACTGCGAGATGATATTATAAAAATATTAATATATAATTTATTAATATTAATCAGAACTCGCACCACCCCCTACCACCATTTAANGGCCCTGCACAAGGCAATCATGTGCCCCCTAGCAACCACAGGTGATGGACAGACCCCGGACCCCAGACTTAGTGGCGCCAGGTCCTTTGTCCCTTTTCCCGCGGTTGCTCTCTCCCCAAAACAGAAGGAGAGAGAGCAGAAAAACATGTCTGCATAAGCCAGGACATGTACAAGCCCAAGAGGCCTGTTTAGGCCTACCATGACAGAAGAGTAACACACAAAACTTGGGGCTGAGAAAAGGACGTTAGAGTTTAAGGCAACATAGGATATTGTAAGCAAAATGTGTAATTACCTTAGCTAATAATCTAGTTAATCTAGTAATACAATACATGGTTACCTTAGCTTAGCCTAGCTGCAGAAGCATAGTGGAATTCAGGGGAAAAAAATAAAACAGAAAACGAAAAAAAAACAGCAGCTACCTGACTCCCACTCTTTCCACTGCCATGTCTGCAGAAAAGAACCCCACACCCAAGAACTCAGAACCCAGAAGCAACAATTTGCACAGCAAGCCTTCCATGTTGCAATCTGAACTTCAAGCCCCATAATATTTTTCTCCAGTTAGCACTTTCATTTTTGAAGCTGTCATGACTGCAGCATGGTATAAATAACAGCAACAGGTTCAACTTGGTCCATGACACCTGAATAAGGCAAGATTCAGTGGTTTCTATCACTAATAAATAACCATCAGTCCATTTAAAATCACTCTGCTATTAACACCATTACTGTTAAACACTTTACCTGACATGAATACCACTAAAGCCTGACATTCAAATGACACAGCA
Source organism: Ramphastos sulfuratus (assembly GCA_013399055.1). Lineage (NCBI taxonomy): Eukaryota > Metazoa > Chordata > Aves > Piciformes > Ramphastidae > Ramphastos > Ramphastos sulfuratus. The sequence goes on along the minus strand of WBNM01017138.1, from coordinate 17,373 downwards.
GATCCACAAACTCAAGAAATATATTAGATTGATCCTGAAATGGTCTCCACATCTCTCAAGTCCTTTAAAGAATAAGCCAAACCAAGCCTTCTGTTGGGAATTGAAATTTCCCTCCAACTATGACTGTACCTTTCTCCTCTCCTTGAGAGGTGGGAAACAGGGCATTGTTTTTAAACCAACTTTGCTTTCTACTTCTACTTCACTTAAGAAATAGCAGAGAAAATAGTCATAATATATCAAAAAGGTATTTAAAGGCATCAAGCACTCTGCAAGATAGATGCCAGGTAAGCACAGAGTTTGTGGAAGGATCATGATTGTGATTTGAAAGCACAATAGCTTAGTAGGAGCAAAAAAAAGAATAGTTACTCTGAAGTAAAACAATTGGGTTGACAGTGGGACCAAGTCACAAGAATGTAGGTAGCCTGCTCTGGAGACATGCAGAGGAACTGTGCTATATTCAAGTAACTGCCAAGCTGTACAAGGAACAAGGTTGGAACAAGACAGTGACAGATGTAAATGGTGTAGAACGGTTGGTTTGTGAATTAAAAGGTAGCTTTAGAAGTTAGCGTCTCTTGAATTACGGAAATGATCTAAGAAAGGTGAAGAAAGATTCATATATTAAACTGGATGTGTATATTAGCCAAAAAAAGAAACTGCATTCTAACTAAGGCACATATCCAGCTTTCTGTCTTTAAAGCCTGTAAGTTGAGAATAAGTGTTTCTAAAGAAACATGTTCTGGTTCAATTAAAAATTTTTGGGTTTTGTGTAGAATTGCCCAGATAACTCTCTACCGCCTCAGGTGTGCCGGTAGGCGCTCATTTCCTTTTTTTCACAAAGCTTAAGAAACATTCACAGAACATTAGAGGTTGAAAGGGACCTCCAGAGGTCACTGAGTTCAACCCCTCTGCCAAAGCAGGAACACCCACACAGGAATGCGTCCAGGAGGGTTTTGAAAGTCTCCAGAGAATGAGACTTCACAACCCCCCTGTGCAGTCTATTCCAATGCTTCATCACCCTCACTGTAAAGAAGTTTCTCCTCATGTTGAGGTGAAACCTTCTATGTTCAAGTTTGTATCCATTGTTCTTGTTTTATTACTGTGCACCACCAAAAAGAGATTGGTCCCATCCACTTGACACCCACCCATCAGATATTTCTACACATCAATGAGATCTCTCAGCTTTCTCTTCTCAAGACTAAATGGCCTCAGGCCTCTCAGTCTCTCTCCACAGGGGAGATGCTCCAGGCCCCCAGTCATCCTTGTGGCTCTCCCTTGGACTCTCTTCAGCAGGTCCCTGTCTCCTCCCTTACCCTTCAAATGTGTAGTTAGTTTTTTAATTGTACCTCTTCTCATTTTGCAAGCAGTCAGCATCGGTGTATGTTTATCTAAGAAATACTTAACAAACACCAGATGCTTAGCTGCTTGTTTGGACACATATTATGAACTTCCAGTCATTCCATCTCTTCCCACTCCTGACACTGTCATCTGCTCACACTACAGAGATCCTGTTCTACTGCACATGGCCACACTGCTAGCAATATATGAACCACAATGCAAATCACCTGCATGTCTTCCTGTAGAAGTCTGGAAATACTGGCTCACATCTTTTATTTCCCAGGGACCAAAACAGATCAGGCAATGACTGACATGAATCTCTACAGAGATTTCATCATCTGACAGAAGAACAAGACAGGCAAATTCATCACTGCAGGAAATTATGGAGCTTTGTTGTTACTCATTTCCTTCCTCTGACTGAAGGCACTTTGTGTGAGGCTGCCACACTGTCCTTTGTACCAACAGGTACAAAAGACAAGGCTGGAGGAAAGGTTAAGTTGATTGAAAAGAATCACAAGCTAGTTTTTCTCAACTGCATACTGAATAGCTTGTTCACTGGTTACAGTTCTGCATCCAGGCAGAAACTTGGATGCCTGTTGTATAAACAGATGATAGGGGAATTTAAGGTCATCTCACCCTACTCTTCACAAGATCTTAATTCAGAATAAACAGTTCTTGGGCACCTGCAAAGTAAGTTTGAGCAAGATAAACTGCTTCCAAAAGAAAAGAGTTCCTTTGATCCAGGTCCTTGACATACAGATATCAAAGCTATATTACATTTACAGTGCCTGCAAGCCTCCAACAGTCTCCCCATGTATATCACATGTGCATCCCTCAGAGCTGGATGGGATATATTCAGCTAGGAAATTACTAGTTTCTGGCAGACCCAGAAGGAGCCCTAACTCCCTACAGATCACTCTCAATGGGAAGGAGGACCATAGCAATCAGAGAGCCAGCAGCCAGTGGCCCTAGAGACAGAGGCCATTGGTAGAAGGAGGCTTCTCAGGAGAACCAAGACTGCTACAGGCACAAGTGGGTGCATGGGTGATCTCAGCATGGCTGATGGCATGCTGCCTGTGTGGGTGATGGGCTTGCAGGTAATATTCTGAAATATGCCAACGGTCCTGCAAGAGCTTTGCTGGGTACAGCAAGAACAGAATCAAGAGGTCTCTCAGAGCAAAACCTTCCTGCTGATGAACATAGAACTTGAACTTATGTTTTAAGTCAAAACAGTCACTTTTACTGTCAACTGTCATATGAAATTGCAGCAGTAATGAAGCACGAGATTTATATTACGTTTTTTGAAGGAAACTTGTTGCATATATTGATTGGTTGCTCGACTTCACCAAAACAGTTCAGATAGTGATATACAAAGCAATTTGAAAAACTTCTGGTACAGATTATCGACAGAATAGATTCACAATGGTATGGACAATAGATGATGAAAGCTGACCTTTTGCTCTCTTTCTGTGGCATCCTCAAGAAGAAATGGTTTGTAAAATATCTTGCCCAAAATCAAGTATCAAACGTATGGCACAAATGTCAATTACTTCTGATTCAAGCTTGCAAATGCTGGCAATGTTAATAGTTGGATCAATACTAGTCTCAAAGGTAGCTATTGCAGAACTAATTGAAGGATTATGGTTGTAGCAAAAAGGGATTAATTTCTAATTATCTTAAAGTGGGCAATATTCAACTAAAATTCATAATGAATGTGATTTTACAAATAGAAGAACAAAGTCTCCTCCTCCTTGAGGGGGTATATAGACAGCTACAGTTTCAAACATCTGTTAAATAAAAAATAATTACATTAAAAATTCTGTATGATTACTTTTGAAAACAGGGTATATAGACCTCTGGTGTGAGTGCATTGCTGCCATAGAAGGAGAAGTGTCATGTTATTTCAAATCAGAATAAAGCCACCTCAGTCTGAGGAAAAGCCAAGATGGTGAGGGAAAGATAGAACTTTTCTGCCCTTCAGGGTACAGTCAACTCTGAAGCAACAGATCACACAATACACATTGAGAAGTTGTGCCTAATAGCAATGAACTTACATTGCAACAGCAGTGACCTTAGTGAAAAGCTATTAAAAAAGACTACATTAGTTAATGTCTTCCTCAGGCTTGTATTTAAAGCTATCCCAGGGAGTCAGGAGGGTCTCATGTGATTATGAAATATGATGGAGGTACAAGAACAAGAAGACATCCTAAGTCAGACCAACTATGTCATCATCTGCCTCAGAGGTGCTAGTACAACGTGCTTGAGGAAGCAGCACATACAGGATAAGTATATTGAAGATTTCGCTCTTCCTGCCTTTCTCCTCCCCAGCATCTGTAACACTTCCCAGCTCCTAATAGCAAGCTATTTATTGGGTGCCCAAACCAGCACTAGATTTGACATACACTAATGTGCTGAGACTACTGCTAAGTGTTCTTACAGGTGAATTTGGATACATTGATTTCAGGGCCTTTCAACATGTCCCATGTCACAAATAAATATATATACATACATACATACACACACACAAACACACACACACACACACACACACACACATATATATATATACACACACACATATGTAGCTCTCCTCATGGAGAAATTAGTGAAATCTGGAATCTTTCAAAACAAGGCGTGCATGCTGATGTCAAAGAGTCTTGTGAGAAGGGAGGCTGCAAAATACACCAATGAGACTAGAAACAACAGTGTTTGAGAGCTGTCATCAAGTGCATTATGAACTGTAGTAGGTGTCTGGGAGGTGCTGCATCTTGGAAAACACCACATTCATAAGAGATCATTTATCATTGTAGGTATGTCTCACTACAGCCTCTCATAGTTTAAAAACTTGTAACACCACCAATGGATCTGGGAAAATGGATCTAGAGGTTCAATACTATCAGATTTGCATTTCATACATTTCAAATAAAAACTGCTACCATGTGAGAAATACATATTACACAAAAATAAATAACCAAACCAAAACTTCTAAAGAACAAGAGAATAGATGCTTCATTACCCTCAACAGTTACCATAGATACTCTTTAGCTTGTCAGGTACATCAACTAATACAAAACTATTCCAGTGGGTATTTGTCGTAACTTTTTGACAATTCTGACTCACAGTTATGATTTGAAAAGTCTGAGAATAAGGTTACTAGGAAAAATATTGAGATACACTTGGGTATAGACAGGAAATTCAACTTGGAAAACCAATCAAAGATTATCTGCACAGAGATAGTGAATGAACGTAATATTGAGTAAAAAAGCATATGAAATATTAGGAGTATGAAGCAAAAATGTATCAAGGAGAAACCGTTACTGTTTTTTTTTTGCAAAACAATATTTTTTGTATAACAACATTGATTCTTGGCCACTACAAGTGACAGAGAATCAAGAAACAACAGCCCAAAAAAATGTTTATCCAAAACACTGTAAATTGCTGCTTTCCTGCTAAGAAATATAGTGGTTATATCCTTTTGGCACAGAAGTTCTATGCTGAAACTACACCAGGATACTATATAGCAGGTTCCCAGCACACACGTCTACATGAGACAATCTGTATTCCCAGCCCACTTAGCACCAATCTTCCCCCTGTTAATGTTACTTGAGTTCCTCAGTCTTTATTTCGACAGTTCCTATTCTAAGTCTTATTTGTCCTCTAGAAAATTGATAGTGTCTAAGATTATTACACCTGCTATCTGTAGGAGAAGCAGCATCTGAGAAACTATTATTTTCAAGCAGGTTGGAAAGTTTTAATATATCCCATTTCTGGGGTTGCTCCTCTGACCAGGCAAGTAAGGAAAGAGGAAAGTGGAAAAAAAAACCCAATGTGTTTTTTAGCTTTTTTAGTCCACATTAAGTTATCAGACATTTGTTTCAAGTCATCCACTTGGGGAGACCACACTTTTTTCTTTCTTAAATGCCTATAGCATTTGGTAAATCAAAATCCCAGTCCTGCCTGAGGCTATCATGTGAGCCTCTACTCATCTGTAGTAGTTCAGAGCTAGCACTAGCTGAATCCTAAATCACAAACAATAAGTAGGAACTTTCTGAACATTTTTTAATAGAAAGTAAATAAAACAGAGGATTGGTTATAGAAGAGAAATAATAGGTAAGTCTATCATTTCATTCATTTCTTGGACCAGTATCTGTTGGACAAACCATTCTCTCTGCCACTACCTGCCTTCTCCTCTTCTTGTCCCTTGTGCTGGCTAATCTTGCATGGCTACACTAACCTTGTCTGAGTAGATAACAGTTGGGGACTGTTTTTCTCTCTGAGGGGAGAAGAGGGTGGCTGTTAGCCCTTTCTGGTTTTGTCTGGGGGTAGTCTCTGTTATTTCTAAACTGAAAACAATTGTAAGTATATGTAAATATATTTTGTGCATATGCATTGTATTATATGCTTTTAAATTTTAGTTTTGATGTAAATATATAGCTTTATCTTACTTCCAAACCTTTTGAGCTAGTCTGGTGATTTTATTTTCGGGGGTAGTTTTAACCCCATCACATCATCCCATGTGATGATCTGCTCAAAAGAAACAAGTACTTTCCAGTCTTGTCTATGGAGTCCCTTACCCTGACCAAGTAGGCTCAAACTACGGCCTAGTCAGAAAATATTTACCTGCGCAGAGGTTATCAGCTCCAAGAGACACCAACAGAACTTGGTCTGTAATTATCTTTCCTTCCTGTTTTGTGAAGAATCATTTTATTGTCCTCTGGATGAAAGCTGATGCATGAATGCAGCTTGTATTATGCACAGTATGTGTTCAAATTTTCTACAGCACTACAGAGCTGGCAAGGTTCCTTTTATCTGATTGTGCTACCTAAAACCCATAGGTCCTCTCCAGGTTTGCCAGAATATTCTCACAAGTGTGGATGATACTGAATGAAAATCCCTTTAACAATATAAAGTTTACTGCACACTTTATACATCTTCTTTCTCAAAAAAGAGACATTAGAATAAAGCTATGAAAAAGTCATCTACTTCACTTGTTGAAACACATGAAAGAAACATTTTAATAGATTATCGTGTAAGTTCAAGTAGCGACAGCCTTGGAACAATAAGACATCAATTTTGTTCAGCAATGTTTTCCTCAAAAATTTTCAAGTACCTGATGTAATGAAAATGATTCACAATCAGTAATGATATCAATTTTGATATCCAGGCAGAGATTGTTAATAACTATGAAAACTGTTTATTAACATTAAATCTCGCCACAAAACTTATATACAAGGTTCAAAACACACGGTTTGGAAATGTATACATAGAGGGAACAGGCAAAACAGGAACACTTTAAAGGCAACTAGCATAAGCAAACATTTTTACTGGTAGAGAAGGTTTGTGCAGTCACTTACACTGCTTGCAGTTAGTTATCCTGCTTAGCCACTGGCTGGGCACAGGAAGCTCCTTTCTGCTTATGGCCAGAAGGCAATCAATGATTACAAGAGGCTTGACGTATTTACTCACAAAATATCATGGGACAAAACCCAAAGCATGTGGCGGGGCTGCTGCCGGGCCGAAAGCTGCTAGAGGCTTTGGAGCTTCCTCAGGCTCCTGGATGCTTCAGAAAGGAGGCAGACATCTCTGACCTGGTCCTGGCTCTCTTGGCAGCAGGCTGTCATGTGCAGGCAGGACGTCTTGTGGTATACAGTCTTGGCACGGTGTCATGCTGGCTGTGCAGGCTGAACGCGTGGAGGCATCAGAGCCTCAGCAGGCATAGGCACAATAGCAGAGCGAGAGAGGAGCAAGAGAGCAGTGAGAGAGCTTGTGCTACCTGCTCATCCTTTATATCCATTTCAGCCCGAGACTGACGGGCCTTTGGACATAGATTAGCCAATCAGGATGGCAGTTTGCCCAGTTTGCCCATATTAGGTGAAGCTGGGGCTTTCGTCCCCTTTCCTGTGGCCACCACCCAGAACACAGAAGGGGGGTGGGGGCAGGGGAGCACGCCTGGGCAAGCCAGGACATGTACAAGCCCACCTTGGCCTTTTTAGGCCAACCACGACACCTGAATAACTGAAGTGTTCCATGAAATCATTCAGAAAACAAGCACTGCCACAGAAGTAATTTACTACGTTACTATATCAATCCTTCATCCTCTTATTGAGTTCCTCTCTTACAAACTTGCTGATGTGCTCAATAGATACACATTAATTACAAAGCACATGATATGAGCAACTTGTATGAAAATGCATTATTAAGGCTTGTTACTAAAAATGTCTGTAGCATAAAATGCAATTCCTCAGGATGGTTATATATTTTAAAAGGAAGTGAAAAGTCCTAGTTTATTTATTAAGCAGTAATAAAATAGATGCAAAGTAACTGAAGAGATGAAAAATGAACAAAACTCTGAGGCGAGAAAAACTTATTAGTTGTATTAGATATGTTGCTGGTACCTCAAAAATATTGGCACACTATGCATTGTGATGGAAGCTTAAAAGACACATTTTCCCTGGACAAATATTAACACTGTTTCAAAGAAACATAAAAAAGCAAAATATCCAAATAGTTCACAGTGTTTAATAAAATTATCTAAGAGTTAAAGAAGCTGTGACTTTCAAATTTGGGTACACTTCCAAATACAAAAGAGTGGATATAAACACAGCCTGACTGCTATTTTCTGTATTCTCCCTTATGTCTTTTTCCTTTTTAATGAAGTAAAAACATAATCCCATTCTGTGGCATTGTGCAGTCCTTATGTTAGCAACGGCATCACAAAATAATTATAGGATGGCAGAATGGCAATTTTAAATTATTTTCTTTTTATTTTTTAGTTTAAATAATATAAAATGCAGAAGAAAAGTTCTGGTAAGGGTGATGATGGTTAGTAAGTTCACTGCATTCAGAGGGCTGGAGCAGCTCTCCTATGAGGACAGGCTACAAGAGTTGGGGCTCTGCAGCCTGGAGAAGAGAAGGCTTTGAGGAGACCTTATAATAGCCTTCCAGTATCTGAAGGGGGCCTACAGGAAGGCTGGGGAGGGACTATTTACAAGGTCTTGTAATGACAGGACGAGGGGCAATGGGTTTAAACTGGCAGAGAGGAGATTTAGACTAGATTTTAGGAGGAAGTTCTTTACAGTGAGGGTGGTGAGGCACTGGAAGAGGTTGCCCAGGGAGGTTGTGGCTGCTCCCTCCCTGGAGGTGGTCAAGGCCAGGTTGGATGAGGCCTTGAGTGTCCTGTGCTAGTGGGAGATGTCCCTGCCTATGGCAGGGAGTTGGAACTAGTTGATCCTTGAGGTCCTTTCCAACCTCACCATTCTATGAGTCTATGATTCTATGATTCTGAGTATCCATTGTAATAGAAGAAAGTTCAAAATAATCTATCAATCCATAAATAGATCAACATCTCAGCACTTTTTGGTAAAGAACTTGTTACACTCATCAGTGACAAGGGCCTTCTCCTGGCAGCTGAACAGTTAAGTGAAATGATGCAGAACCTTTCAAAAGAATGATATAAAAGAGGACTTCAGCATTTATGCTGCCTGTTTATACATATTTGAAAAGTTTAGTTAGCACAGAACATTAGGCTGAAATGTACAAAGAAAGGGAAAATCATAAAAGTGTCCGTATATAGGTGTTTTGTTTGTTCAAAGTTACTGTATGTATGTTCACTGTTATGCCTACTTATTCCAGTAGCACAAACCTGAAAAACGAGATTTCCTTTTTCTTTTCCTAGACTTTCTCTACTTGTGGCACTTCAAATCCACTTATTTTTTTCTTCTCAGTTGAAATATCTGTGTTAGCCAAATAACATATTCCTTAGTGTTTACTTTGCACTCTGGTAGCAGAGAACTTTTCAAGGAGATTGCTTCCTGAGAAATGTGTTTTTCAAAAGAAATAACAAAACTACTCCTGCTTTATTCTAGGTGCATAGAAGGAACATAAAATGAAAGTCTCACCGCATACTCTTCTGACAGAAAATGATGAACTCTTAGAAGAGGAGCATAGAAAACAAATATGAAAGTCAGACACAGAGGCTGTTATTTCCCAGAAAACCACCAGACTCCAAGGATCTTTTTCCTTTTATAGGAAGAGTATAGTAATTCTGGAAATAAGAGTTTGCTTTGCAAGTGAATAAAAAAGAGGGAAAAAACCATGCAAACCTCTCTGCTATACCCAGTTCTATAAAACTAGCAAGAGAAACAGTTCTGCTGGGACTTGTCTCTTCATGTTGCAGGGCCTGGCTTTGATGCAGGACCTAAGATCAAGTCTACAAAGTAGACTTAGGCAGCTTATGAAACCCCGAAAAATTCATAATGCAGAGCAAGAGCACATCAAGAGAACATTGTCTTTCATGTTAAAAAGAAAAATGCACAACTTACAGTTGCCATTGTCTGGTTACTATCTCTGTTTAGAAAACAATCTACCTAAGCAATACTTACACCTCTCTATAGTTGTAGTATTACATATATTTCTACATAAATAGCATACTTTACACAAATATAAGCATACTTCAAGCAGATTTTATTCCTTGTACATTAACTCTGATGGCCTAGATTTCCAGCTGCAATACATCAGTGGCAGTCCTTTGATTTATGCAAAAGGTATTTTATATGTATGGGAACATTTCATTCCAGCTGCTGCACTGCCATTTCTGAAGTGCAAAATTGTACAGGGTTCAGCCATTTCCTGAATTGCTCAGATCAACAACTGAAAAAATGCTACATCAAAATGAATTCCTAAAGATAATTCAGGGACTAAACAAGTCAATTCACATCAAAATGTATATGAACAATCCAGACATCATGCCATATGCTTAATTCTGTTCAATATAAATTAGCTACTAAGAAAAGGAGACCAAGATATACAAATTACGAGGGAAAAATTCTGCCCTGGTTAGTTATTGTTAAGAAATTGCACTAATTACAATGCAGCTTTCATGCCCTGAGATTAGAAAACATTGATTCATTTAATCCCATAACCATATTTGCAACACTGTTATATTTAAGAGCAGTGATGGGATTATTAAGCAAATCCTCCCATCATCTACATTAATGTTTGTTTTGCTCATCTAGAAATGTTAATGCATGCATGACTTGTTTCTTCAGAGAAAACTGTGCTCTCTTCTCCAGCTATACACAAAACATGTTTCAATGTCCAAAGTTAAATACAAGCATTTGAACAAGTGTCCAGTCTTTTAGACCACACTGATTGCAGTTTCTTTCACAAAGATTGTTATGGAATGCAAAAAATAGGCCTTATATGTGTCCTGGCTCGTCCAGGCATGATCCTACGCTTCCTTTCCACCTTCCAGAGTGAGGAGTAATGCAGAGAAGAAGACAAACCACCTGGAGTCACTGAATCTGAGGACCAAGGGCTTGCCCAGACTTGTTTTGCTCCTGTGGTAAAAAAGGTACACACACTTGGCTTGTGTTTACTTCATGCATGGCCTATGTTTTCCCAAATATGGGTAATGCAAACCCATGGCTTCACCTAATATTAGTTTTGGCAAAGTGCCATCTGATTGGTTAATCTCTGTTGCCCAATGGAACAATCAAGACTCAGACAACTGATAAATATGGTCACAGAATCACAGAAACATTCCAGTTGGAAAAGACCCTCAGAATCACCAAATCCAACTGTTATCCCCACTCTACAAAGTTCACCCCTAAAACCATACCTTCAAGCATCACATCCAAACAACTTTAAAACATATCTGGGGTTGGTGACTCAATCACCTCCCTGGGCAGCCCATTCCAATGCCTGACCATTCTTGCTGGGAAGAAATATTTCCTGATGTCCAGTCTAAACCTACACAATTGCACCTTTAGGCCATTCCCTCTTATTTTATACCTGTGAGAAGAGACTGGCAGCAGCCTTTCCACAACGTCCTTTTGGGTAGCTGTAGACAGCAATAAGGTCTCCCCACAGCCTCCTTCTCTTCAAACTAACCATCCCCAGCTCCCTCAGTCACTCCTCATAAGATTTNCAGTCACTCCTCATAAGATTTATTTTCCAGGCCCTTCACCAGCTTTGTTGCCCTCTGTACTCATTCCAGCACCTTCACATCCCCCTTGTAATGAGGTGCCCACAACCAAACACAATACTCAAGGTGTGGCCTCACCAGAGCAGAGTACAAGGGGACAATCACCTCCCTATCCCTGCTGGACATAGCATTTCTAAAACAAACCACTGGCTTTCTTTGCCACGTAAGCACACTGCTCTGCTTGCTCATAATGAGTTGTTTGTCTATTACAACCCCCAGGATTACAACTTGTTATCCACCAGGACTCCTAGGCCCCTCTCCACTGCTCTCCAGTAATGGTGCAGTATTGTACTGGTGCAGTTTACTATTCATCCCCAGGTGCAGGAGTCTGCACTTGTCCTTGTTGAACCTCATTTGGTTCCTCTTTGCCCAGCTCTCTAGTCTGTCCAGGTCTCACTGGATGGCCACACAGCCTTCAGCTGTATCAGCCAAGCCTCCCACGGCTGAGCTCAAAATAAATCATGGAACTTGAACCCATTGAGAGCAAGAACAAAGTAGTTTTGAGAGTAACCAGACAGAAATACTTGATACACACTTAGATGTAAGAACCACATTCATTCTTAGTTTTTTAAAAACTAAATACAGAGATAAAAGCTCCTCTGCATTCCATATTAAATACTATAAATCTACACAGCTTGGTGTCTTGATTTTGGCTTGGATTAAAACTGCTCTATATACTTCCACATGCTGCAGAAGGCAACAGTGATCAACTGATAGAAGAGGATTCTAAATCACTAGTTCCACATAAAAACATAAGCAAAGTCTCAGAGAGCAAAAGAAGTGTGTATTGTACAATCATTTCTCCTCATACTACTGAACTCCAGGACAAACAACAAAAAGGGAACAAAGCAAGACTTTCAGAAGTTCCCATTACCATGTATAAGGTTTGTCACAAACAATGCTGTATCAATTTGTTTTAGTATTAACACTACAGGATTTTATCCCTTAAAACCATCTAAACCATTCAGGCCTACTCTCACTGTTGATTAAGTAGCCAGGTGGATTTAACCATCTGTCTGAACAAATTGTGATGGTAATGATGCTAAAGCTTAGGAGGAGCTATTTGCTAGAAATCAATGCTGTAGACTCAATAAAAACTTATGAATCTAAACTGTAAACAAACCAAAATATTAAATTGTATTTATAATGATATCTATGATATTTCAACTCTAGGAACACTTTCCCTATATTTACCTCTTCTTTCTTTTCCCGTGTCACAGGCTGGGGACTGCTTTGAAATACATCTCTCATCTTTTGAAAACAAAACTCAACATTAAACCAGGCATAACTGAGACATCCTGCTATAAATTGAGGGTTTGGATTTTTCTGCTTGTTTGTCTCAAGAAATACTTCTTAGTTGGAGGAGTGGAAAACAAAAGGAATGAAAGGAAGCTGTGGCAGTTCAAGCGGTCCTTTGAGTAGATAGAGCATTGTTAATCTGTGGTAGTTTAGGTAAAGAACATTAAATTTGAATAAATAGCCTTGGTGTGTGAATTGTAAAGGTGCAGGTGTTAATTTGCTTTTTTCCACAGCAAGTTAGGTACTTGGTTTTCAATGTCTCTTTTCTTGACTAAACACGATTTAATAGATCTCTGTCTTTAAATAATTTGGAAAAACATATTACCTCCCAATATAAATTTCTTGAGGAAACACAAAGCAGAGGATAATGAAGGCACTTCTAAATTTGAAGACACTTGTATTTAAGTCAGAGGAGAAAATTATGTGCAATGCAGTTTCTGAAAAGCACCAGTGGGCTACAAGCAGCACTGCAAAGCTGAACATCATGCTTATGACTACACTCCACACACTGCTTCTGGTGCTACCCCAAAGGATTATCCACAATCACATAGATTAGTGAGGGCTTAAAAAGAATTAACGGATTTTTAATGTTTTTGTATTCATCCTTCATTCAATTTTGTTAATGTGAAACATTATCTCACTGCTGACCTCCAAGTAACTGCCTACAGCTATGGATCCCTTTCCATTTGCATTTTAGTTAATTGTATATGTAGATAAAATTCAGGTATTTTTCCACTAGCAATAAAAGGTCCAAGTCTATTTTGCCTGGGTATTCTTCTCTAACAAGCAGACTTGGTTATTTTACCTTACAGTAAATTAAATTATTCTAATGCAGTTTACACAAAATAAACTTTATATCAAAATTATATTTCAAGTCAAACTAGTCTCAATCTAACAGCACCTTGAAGAGTATAAGCTTCATTATAGTCACTTTCACCACATCTAAAACATTATCTTAAGTTACAAGACAGAGTATCTTTCCCCAAGCCTCTTTCACCAAGAACATAAGAGGAAAATTTTAAAAAGAAGTAATGCATCTGTAAATACTGATGCTCAAATTGGCTTGTAGGATTGCAGACTAAACTTCTTAATTAAAAATATAGGTATATAGATCCTTTTAGAGAGATCCAGGTTGGGAGGGCTTGTAAAGCCAGAGCAAGCAAAAGCATTAGCTTCCCTAGATGCTTCCATTAGATGCCCACCTGGGCATCTGCCTCTGAGAAAGCAGAACTCACACAAGAAGGCTACAAGAATGGCCACCACCTGAGTCAGCTACTTACAACAGATACTCCTTTCTATTTTGCTTTTCAATTTTCCATCCTATCCTGTCACACTGCTTTCTTTTTCTGAGTCCATTGAAAACTCTTGTGGAGATCTCTCCTTTCCTCTTTTCCTTGTGCTCCCATGTTGCTTTGAACAGAGAAGTGTCAGTCACTCATGTCTGAGGACTCTATTGCCTTGTTCCCCATGTCTTCTCCCACTTCGCCTCTCTGAGAAACTTCATACTACTTTCTAGAAACTCTAACTGTTTCTGTGAGAGGCACTACTGCCCAGTGTGTTTGGGTGAGAGCTTTCTCTCACTCCCTTGGCATGTGTGCTGAAGAGTCATTAGCCAGGTTTAAGGAGGCCAATTTCCTCAACTGTATCAGGACACAACGCCCCATGCTGCCATGGAAACAAGGGACAAAAACAGGACTCCAGCATATTTTATTCAGCAGGCAGTTTTGTGTTTTCCACCTTTTTTGTCCATGAGACTGGCTTCTAATGCAATCTTGCTAGCTTCAGAGCTGTTTGAGGGGAACATTTGTTACACCCTTTCAACCTCTCTCCTAAACAATAGACACAAACCATAGAAGAGCTTTCATACTCACAAAGATGCACACACAGAGCACACTGAGCAATTCAGCTCAGCAACTTCATTACTGTGAGTACTGAATAAGCGGTTGGATCAGATGTTAACAGGTAAATAAGAGCTAACTTTTTTTCTCCAACACACCAGAAAAAGCATGGCACTTTGGTCTCAGGAACTACATCTATCCTGATCAGAAGCAGAAACTAACATGATGAAGTCTAATGGGAGAGCTGGTAAAATACCCATAACAGGTTGCTGCCAAGTCACATAAGGAGCTTGTGTAAAGTTTCCGCCAGGGACTATCACTACACATCTGCTTTCTTCTTTTCTCCATAGTAGCTCTAAGTTGAGATTTTATTACTACACTGAATCTATATTCTCCTGTCAAAAGATGTTGACAGTGTAAAATATTATTTTTTATTATTTTCTGAAAACACTAACATTCGGCAACTTGAACATGTTTTCTTACTTTCTATTTCCCTAGTAACTGATGGAAGTGTCTTATATCTCATAATCATGCAAAATTTCTATTAATATTGTGTTAAAACTTTACATTCTGAATGCCGAGCATGAAATATTGGCAAGACTTCACTTTCTATTTCTTCCTGGCAAATTTGTGCACATAGCAGACTGAGGAGGAGGAAAATCTGGAAATGCTTTACTAATTTAACAATGTTCTTTTGTTCAAGGTTCACTGATACAAATTGCTGTTACGCAGTTCAGAAACCAGATTCCCAGGCAAGCTCTTCCCCAACGTAGTTTAAAGGAGAGAGAGAGAAAAGCACTAGAAGAGGCTTATCCTCTATTTTCTTTTCAGTTAAGTAACCACATAAATGTAATATCATAAGTTTGGTCCCTTTTCCTTAACCTCTCCACCTTGGATAGTCACCTCTTCCACTCCAATTTGACAATAATTAAATTGTAAGCTTTTCAACACAGAGACTTGACAAACACCACCTGCACCTGTTGTGCACTGATATAATAAAAGCTTATAGCAAACACTGTCATCATTTTTTTTTTTAATTTTTTTTTTTTTTTATGGAAGACTTATATGTGAGGATGGAGACATACACCTATCTTGGATAACCAACTTTTATCATCTGCAACAACTGACTATCTGTCCACCTCAGAAATATTCAGCAATAGAAAGATATTGGCAGCAAGTACTCTGGTTAGCAGCTAGGGAAAAACATAGTTTTTGTTAGCCTGGATTTACTTCAGTGGGCAAACACAGCTGCATAACCACCTGTGGAATCAGGGCTTCTCTTTGAACCAAGCAGGTTACTTTCTGTTCTTGAGTTTGTCCTTCTCATTACAATCAGATACTGAGTTCAAGAGTTTAGGTGCAACTTTTAATAGGACGAGGTTATCTAAAATGCTTTTTTGAAGTAAAATTAAATGTGATAACCCAGAAGGTTATTTAAGGTGAAAAGAGTTAAACCTACACTCTACTCCAACATCAAACATGAAGGCAAATACCAAAACAAAGAAAACAACTTCTTTAGGTTTACTAGTCTTTCCTCTGCAGTTTCTTTTAATCAACAGGTCTTTTACTGGCATCTTCAGCTTTCATTCAGAGGGTTTGTGTCATTCCATGAATAATGCAGCCTATTATTCTCCCAAAAGCTGAAATATTGAAGTGATAGCTTTTGTCAAGAGCTATGGCACAACAAAATTGTTGGACTTTCAGGGAAAATAAAGGAACTTATAAAGCTTGTTGGTTTGGTTTTTTTCTTTTTGGGGCAGTGGTGTTTTGTTTTGTTGTGTTTTTGTTGTTGTTGGTTAGTGGGTTTCGTTTGGTGGTGTTTGGTTTGGGTTTTTTTGGCTGATTTTCATTCTCCCACCCACCTCCTCCCACCTATGTACAGCACGTATGCGGCTATGTGTTTTCTTCATCTATAGAGGGAAGATTATTTTCATAACTAGATGTTGTTCCCCATGTGCACTTGAAATGCTAGTTCTCTCCCAAATAAATGAGAATATTTACCCTTCCACCCTGTAAAGCAATACAGACAAACCAATACTAAAGGTTTAATTGTTGGTGCGCAATTCTACCTACTCACAATATTGCTTATGAGTGTGTATAGACACAGGTAGAGGAGGTTATGGCAATCCACAACTCGTCAAATTAATATCCAATTTAATGCTTGCTCATTTTAATCTGCACCACCATGCACTTTCTACTATATTCTGTTAAACTAGAAATGCTTTTCCCAAGCTGTGTGGTGCGGCTGGCATGCTGGAGGGAAGAGATCCATCCAGAAGGACCTTGGCAGGCTGGAGAAGTGGGTCCAAGCCAATTTCATGAAGTCCAACGAGGCCAAGTGCAAGGTCCTGAACCTGGGTTGGGGCGATCCCAAGCACCAATATAGGCTGGGCAGTGACTGGCTTGAGAGCAGCCCTGAGGAAAGGGACTTGGAGGTACTGGTGAATGAGAAGCTCATCGTGAGTCACCAGCATGCATTTGCAGCCTGGAGAGCAAATTGTGTCCTGGGCTGCATCAAGAGAAGTGTGACCAGCAGGTCAAAGGAGTGGATTCTCCTCCTCTACTCCACTCTGGTGAGACCCCACCTGGACTACCGCATCCAGTTCTGGAACCCCTATTACAATAAGGATATGGACAAGCTGATACATGTCCAGAGAAAGGCCAAAAGGATGATCAGAGGGCTGGAGTACCTCTCCTATGGAGACAGGCTGAGACAGATAGGGCTGTTTCTTCTGGAGAGGAGAAGGCTCTGAGGAGATCTTATTGTGGCCTTTCAGTATCTTAAGAGGGCCTAGAAGAAAGATGGTGAGGGACTTTTTAGGTAGTGATAGGATGAGGGGGAATGGAGCAAAACTAGAAGTGGGTAGATTGAGATGGGCTGTTAGGAAGAAGTTGACATCATAGTAGGAGTCTGCT
>WBNM01017136.1:415851-450550 GCA_013399055.1 Ramphastos sulfuratus | reverse complement strand
TCTGAGATTCTGTGACTCTGTGAAATATGATAAACTCTGCCCCCTCTCAATGTATGCCCTCATCGCTGACCCCTCTCAACTGCTTAACTGATACTGCAAGTTAAACATGATTGAAGTGCTTTTTATATTCTTTATCTACAAATCTGCACATGGCTTCTTCAAAGGCACCAGAAATATTTTGATACTTATTAGCATTAATGATAGAATAATTTTTAGACTCTGAGAAGGCTGTGTCTGGGTAATGCCATTGTCCTTTCCTAGTAAAGACAGAGATCATGAACTGATAAACAGTTAATTAAAAAACAGTAATATTGCTGAGAAAATGGTTGCATAAACTCTAGGTTTCCCCAGTGCCTAAGCGGTGTAGCTCTCATCAATACCACTGCTGTTTCCCCAACTTCTCTAGACAGGACAGCTTCAGGTGCTGCAGAGTGCAGAGGAGACAGAAAGTACCTGTCTCAGAAATGAAGAAAGAGGTTCACTATCTCTGAAAGCCAGGATTTGGGCAATGAACACATGGATCTCCATCCTCAGTGCAATGTTGGGAGAAGAACAGCCCGAGGCTGTGTCCTGGTTTAAGCAGCCAGCTCCAGGTAGAACCTACCCCAAAGGGCTAAATAAAAACTCTTGCGCAGAAGAGGAAATTAAATAGAAATAATATTTACCAAAGTAAACATAGTACAAAAAGTATTAAGGGAAATGGATATATAGAAACAGAATCCACAGTGGCCGACACCCCCTGGAGTAGGCCTGGAGCAGGCCCCACTACACAGAAGAAACAGAGTCCTGCCAGCTAGACCTCGGTCCCGAACAGCTGAAACTGAGTGCAGCAAAGAGCCACAATGCCCCAAGCCCAGTCAAGAGTGACCTGACCAGAAGGTTGGCTTCTTATATAGGGATAATACAGTATATGGAATGGAATAACATATTACAATATGCTGTGCCTTCCCCTTGGGACTTTGTAGTTCCCAGGGGGGTGGCGGTGGTGGTGGGGGTTCTTCTCTATGCTTTTATAATTAATCCTTAACCTACTGGTAGAGAAATGCTTTGGCATTAACTTCAGATACAGAAATCACTGATCTTGTATGGTGTAGAGATAAAAAAGACTGCACCAGCAAAAAAGTTGCAATAACAATTCTTGGAAAGGGAAGCCAGGAAACAAGAGGGTTCCTTCTCCATATGACTCCTTCCATATACTAAGAAGAAGGAGGAAATGACAAGCTTTTTTTTTTTTTTTTTTTTTTTTTTTTTTTTTTTTTTTTTTTTTTTTGTTATGAAAGAACTATGGATAGAAAAGAACAGGGACAAGTACAAAGGTAGTAGCTTTACAGCATCTGTCCAAGACTTCTGTAAAGGTCTGGCAATTCGCCTTAAAGGTTCATNCAATTGCTCCTCGAGGCAAAATGGACCACTGGCAGGAGAGAAATCTGAAACCCAGCCAAACAGACAGGGTATTAGCACTGCAAGCAAGTGCTCAGGGCCCATTTTGCCCCAGCAGGACAGACACACATGCAGACTATTGGTGTACCACATCTCAGATTTAGGACATGCCTGACCTGGAACAAAGAGAGTTTTAAGAGACTGTTGGCACACAGAGGATTAAGCCAAGTTTTTTCAACTCCCACAAAGCATATTGATAATTCACTCACACACTGGTTTCTTGCTAATAGGATATACTTCATTACTTTTATACTTCATTATCAGCAGATAATGAGAAAATACTAGCCAAGTGACATACACATTTCCTACCTGTTTTGTTCAATGTTTCAAACATTCCTTCTTTTATTAAAATCTGGTTCAAGATTCTAAAGGTAGATAAATTCATGAAAACACGCAGGCTGCAGAAGCCTCAGTACCTTAAAAGGCTTATATTACCTATCCAGGAAGGACAGAGAAAGATCTGGAGAAAGGAGATCTGTTCCTCGGCACTTTCACAGCTGGGCACATCCCCACTATGAAATCAAGTGCACTGCAGAGATGCCTGAGCTAGCAGGGACTTAAGCTGCTAAATCTCTCTCAGCACAGCACCAGGTTGACTCTGTCTTTCCTGGCTTTGCACACAAGCTAGAAAGTCACATCCCTTAGCTAAATGCATGGGGATTTTTACACAGGCAGTGTTACTGCAGTTATATTTAGACCTGAAGTAGCTTATGTGCATCCAGCACAGTATCCTGCATCTCCACTCAAGAGAAACCAGACCACTGCTTCTCAAATCACTCGTGCAGATCTATGCATCCTATTGAACTGTTACCTATGAAATTCCTTCTCTCCTGGGTCACTGAATAATCCACAACCTAAGCACTAGGATTAGGAAGGTTTTACCTCATTTCCCAAAAGACAAAAAAAAATCCAACGCACTGGGAAGCTTTGCTGTCAGTCATGTGAACAGGAACTCCAAAGCATGTTAATAATTATAAAATCTTCACCTTGTGATGAGCTAATGCAAGCAGGAGATGGTATCAACATTATACTAATTAAGCTTCAGTATGAAACTGTAGGCTAGTTCCATTTATAAATTCTTAGATCATTCTAAGATGTTTAGACCTTTCCAATTGTCCCCAAAGTAAAATGCTGTTAAACAAACAAACAAAAAAAATCTTAGCTGTTCAATGAACATTTAAAAATAACTTCTAGACCAAGTCTGTTTCATTGTTTTGCATATGCATTTTAAAAAAAAAAAAAATTAGTAATTATTAATTGTAAATCACCATGCCAGATTAAAAATGTCCTAAAACCTGGAAGCAAAGTGTAAACTTTGTTACACTTTCTAGAGCAGAGCCATAGCTTAGATTTTCTGTTTATCATTCTTTCAGCCGTTTCAGTTTCCTTCTTTGAAAACACAGGGCTGAAAAAGAAGCTTAAGGATCAACAGTTTTAGAAGACCTTAATTCTGAGTGTCACATTTTAAATTTTAAATGTCCTTAAATTTTTCAACATCCCTTTTTCCTCGGATTTGAGAAATACAAAGCACGGAGATTTTCCCAATTATCACATTTTAGATGAGCAATTACAAATAAAGCTTTCATAAACGTTAGGATGAATAAAAAAACCTTAATCTTCAAACATAGCAGTTTAATCTGTTGCAGGCTGACAGGCCAAATGAAAATTGAAAGAGTTATTAATAGCTGTTTGTTGCAGAAGTGAAATATTTGAGATAGTGCTGCCTCAGTCTGGCTAAAGCTGTTGAGTTTATTTTCTTAAATATTTAAACAGGAAACATACCCATTGAGATGAAACATTTCATTTACTTTTATGCCTGTCAGCAGCTGTAGCATAATTACATATACCCCCACTGCATCACTTACAGCTCAAACACAAGTTGAAGAGTAAATCAGACATCTGCAAAGAACTATTTCACTTCATAGCATACTATCTAAATAGTATGGAAAGAGCAGTTTAATCTGCCTTATGCAAGAAATATGAGGCTCGTTTAATCAACAGTTTGCTGCAAAGATCTTATATTTAACCAAATTTAAATTGTTCTTCTGGGCTTAAAGAATTCAATGTTTTTAAATGCAGTTGGCATTTAAAGTCCAGAAAGGCTGGACTTGAATATTTATGGGATAAAAAAGGGGATTCTTTTTAAACAGTGATGTGTGTAGAAAGAAATGTAGGTACCAACGCTGCTTAATCTTGTGTCGATGTAAGTTTTTTTACTTAAAAGATGGGGCAAAATCATTTAAAGGAGTCCAATCAGGAGGGATCTCTTCTTTATGCCTATATCCTTGTTTGAAAATACAGGAAAATGACAGCTACAGGAAAAAAAATTACTGTAGTTTGAACATGAAGATATAAAAAGATAAACATAAGATTTCAGAATTACATAGCTGTGTAGCCTTCACTGAACAAGTATCTATAGAGATAATTCAGCCTCTAAACTTAATTTTTATGTCAGTCTAATACAATACTATACTGACATTGCAGGAAAAAATTAGGTAAGTCAGTGCCTAATCTCTTCATCATTAGCAGACATGAAATATTGTACATCTTCACACAGATGGTTTCATTTCAGTGTGGCTGTTGTGTGCAAGCACCCTGGCAGGGTGGCCAACAGAACCAAGAGTGCTCTGTCAGCCTGGAGAGCTCTGACAAAGGTGGAAGATCTCTGCTCGCCGCTATACCAATACGCCCGTGAGAGAAAGTTGGGTAGCTATGAACTCCAAAATGGTAATTTTTCCATTGTGTGAGGAAAAAAAAAAATCCAAAGAAAAAAACCAAACCAAGCAAAACAACCCCACCATCCTTTAACTACAACCCACAGACATTAGATCACTGACAGGAAAAACTTTGCTGCAGATGTTGAAAAGAAGTGATGGGAAAAAGCTGGCTACTGTGACTAATGGCAAACGTGAAAGAAAGGACCAAGAATGTGCAGAGAGGGACAGAAGAACTGAGTGACAAGCAGAAGGGATTTCCAGCACAGCAGGCAAACACCAGAAAAGTATTCAGGAAAGACAGAGGAAGATCAAGGCTAAAAGCCATCTGAGACCAAGACTGCTCTTAAAGCCAACATGCTGTTAAGAGAAATGAGTCCTTCCATTGAAAAATAATACCAAAAAGATAAACAACAAACAAAATTAATCTAATCACCCCCAAAAAACCCCAAACAAACATTCTCCCTCAACTTCTGGACAAAGGAACTGGGTTAATATTAATATTGATATTGTAAAGGGAAAATCTTGCCATAGAAGATAAAAATCCAAGTTAAAGATAGACAGAAAGACAGAACACACCCATCCTGTCGCCAACCCTCTTCTGAGGCCAAAAGCAGTAAACTGTGACTGTTTTTAAGTTCCAAGGAGAAGAAAAATGTGCTGATGTCAGTCCAGCCCTCTGTCCATCCCTTTACATGGAAAAGTAGAGCTCCTTCTGGCTACTGGTGTCTCTCTTTTTTGCCTGCCCTGAAGACACTCTCCCTGTGCTCTGGCTTGTTGCTTCTATTCTTGTCCAGGGGAACTCCCATTCCCAGAACTCCTCTTTTGATTATATAAAAGTTGTTGTTATCATCATTAACCACAGATATATTCAAATGGGATATACTCATTATGTCAAGCCAATATAGTTGTATTATTTAATTAGCTTATGGAAAAATAACTAAATTAATGGAAGTGATCCACGTGACTCTACTAGGGAAAACTTTGGGAATAGGATCTACACAAAACCTCTGTACAGAATGTACAGAAGACAGCAGAAGAAGAAAGGATCAGATCAGTTATTATATCACAAAATGAGAGGGAAATCTGACTTTAGCTGAAAAAAGCAGATGTGTATATCATAACAGTTCTAAAATACAAAAAAAAAAAACCAAACAACCTTATGAGGCATCTTTCTTATCCTGGAAAACAGAAGGAGATTTCATACCTGTACTGGTGGGAGGTGTCCCTGCCTATGGCAGGGGGTTGGAACTAGATGATCCTTGAGGTCTCCTTCCAACCTTACCATTCTATGATTCTATGATTCTATAATATTTTTTTATAAAATAAATATGGAGACAGTGAAGAAAATATGCAATGTAATAGAAATGAAAGAAAACCCAAATACATAAATATGCTGTGATTAATTAGTTAGGAATACATCAGAAAAAAATTGTGTCCTAACCGTGCAGTGCTGATGCAAAAAGATTCCAATATCAGTGTGGAAGATATTAACAGAAGCATTTCATGTAGTCCATAAGTATTGATCCAGCCCACTGAAAGGTGATGAAGCCTTTAAGAAAAACATAGATAAGCTGGCTATAGTTGTGAAGTGGACAACAATAATGAGAAAAGCTTTAGAAAAGCTGATCTGTGTGAAAATAATTACATAAGCATAAAATTGTTTTAGTTGGAAAAGACCCTTTAAATCATTGAGTCCAACCAGCTCTGTCAAGTCTGGTGCTAAACTACGTCCCTTAGCATCACATCTATGGGTCTTTTAAACACCTCCAGGGGTGGTGATTCAACTACCTCCATGGGGATCAGATTCCAGTGTTTGAGGACCCTTTCAGTGAAGAAGTTTCTTCTGCTATGGAATCTAATTAGGCCATTTCCTCTCTCCTGTCTCTTGTCACTAGGGAGAAGATACCAACATTAGCCTTGGTACAACCTCCATTCAGAGAGCAATAATGTCATCCCTCAGCCTTCTTTTCCCCAGATAAACAACCCCAGTTCCCTCAGTCACTCCTCAGAAGACCCTTCGTAAGCTTTGCTGCTCTTCTCTCAACCCACTCCAGCACCTCAATGTCTTTCTTGTAGTAAGGGCCCCAAAACTAATCACAGTACTCAAGGTTTGGCCTCACTGCTGCTGAGTTCAAGGGGACAAGCACTTCTCTGCTCCTGCTGGTCACACTATTCCTGATACAGGCCAGGATGCCAGGATGTATCTATAGTGTAGATTCTGTACTTGATCCTTCTTCAGTGCAGGCTCCCTGCCAGCCTGAGATTTCTGTTTATTCACAATGAATACAAAAGAACTCTTCACCTCCAACTAACATTTGCTAAGATCTGCTTTGCCAACAGTGGTTAATAAAGATGAGTCTGCATAGCAGAGGTAACTAATGTTAGTAACTATTTCTTTGTAATAACATTGTGCAAGATTTTACCTATTTCATTCTCAAATGTAGTTGTCATCTTACTAAAGGGATGAGAAGCAGGGTCTGCTGCTTCTTTAATTACACACACACACACCAGTTTCTGGCATTGAACATGGTTGACCTTGCCTCCTGTCAGAGCAGTAAGGGGACTGTTATAACTCTAGATCAGCTTTTGCTGGCTTTTCAGATGATAGCTGCAAAGACTGACAGCCACAGCATGAGCTAGCTCGCTCCTATTTTCCATTCAGCACACTCTCTGCACTAAAGCCATAGGACTGCTTATTCAAAATCATTTGCTTTTCAGACTGAAAGAATAATCAAGGAGTTAAGGTAAAAGCCTGGGATGCTGAGGTATTGAATTTGCATTCTTTGCCACAGACTAGGCAGCATGTTACAAGACACTTAGTTTTCACAGTTTCTTAGCTACAAAACAGACAACAATTCTGTTTCCCTGAAGAGGAGTTATTTTCCAATCCCTATTTTGCTAAAAAAGTAAGATGGTTTCATTCACTGCAGTAATGCTGGGAAGACAAAGGTGTGTCAAAAAGACACAGATTTCCCCTCTCTGATTCTGTCCTTTGCAAAGCCTCATATAGACAATTCTGAATTCATACTTCCTTGTTTTTCCACATGAAATCTTAACAAACAGCCACTTGTATTTATAATACCACAAACTTTCTCAAAAATCAGGTAATTCCATGCATTTTTCATACTGCTCCAGTTACTGAACAACCTTAGTTCCATAACTCTTGGCACTAGCCACATGAAGAGGTGAAACAGTTGTGAAAAATTGTTTCCATCTCTGATTACATTGGTTTAAAAATAATTCACAAATTACTGTTAACAGTTTCAGATATTTGTGGAAAATAACAGCAGTGCAGTCTTTAGTTTTATAGCAATGCATCATTTTCTTATTTTAAGATGTTGGGTTGTCTGTGCCTGTGTGGGGGGTTCCCCTATGCTGAAATAATGGATTAAAAAGGAGGCTGTGCCCTAAATATGCTTGTCTTGGAAAAGCTACTTGGTATTGGTGTATTTGTATGTCAAAGGGAAGGCTGAAGTCTCAACAATTGTTAACCTCTCCCATGGTGTGCTAATAGAAGGTCAGAAGCTCACATGTGGTTTGCACCATGGGGAATTTCTCTCAGTCTTCTGCCAGGGATGGGACTGCCCAAATGGCTTCTCTCATAAGTTTTATGCCATAAACTGTATCCTAGTCAGCCTGCTGTGCCAAAACTGGACCCAAGGGTATCCAGAGTCTTGGCTGATGGGAAAAAATGAGTGCTTCCTATGGAAGCCACAGCTGTTTTCCTGAGAGGGAGAGAGCACACATGCTTGAATAGTTCTCTGCTTTCCGTTTCTGACTACCTGTTCTGGCAGCAGTTCTGAGAAAGGGGGAGGACAGAGGCATGCATCCAGCTGCTTTCAATAAGCCTTGGCAGCACAGGTACTGACAGTGTGAACACTGAAAGTGTTCAGAATGGAATTTTTTCATGATTTCAAGCTATAAAAAAAAAAAGGTGAGAGCATGCACTAATGCTCCCCATCTTCCCATCTTGAGCAGAAATTTAATGATCAGGATAAAGCCCTTTATTATGAAAGCAGGGAGGACTATTTCAGGGGGAAAGTGATACTGCATACTATTGAAAAGACATTACTCATAGAAGTGTGTGTGTCTATATACATATGGACACAGAAATTCAAGTGCAAATATAAAAATATGCATATTCTATGCATTTTCTAGAAAGATTTGTTTCTTCCATCAGACTGCAGACTGAATGTCATAATACAGATTTCATTTTCAGTTATGGGGCCATATTTATCCCTTGACTCTCTGAAGACAAAGAAAATACATATGCAAAGCTGTATAATATGTTGCTTTGGCCCAGTATTGTATATAACACCAGTCACCTCACATCTTTGCTTGGAATTACATTAGGATGTCTTATGATATTGTTTAGGAATTATTCATATGTGCCATTTTTTTCCTATACATATGGATGTTCAATGAACTTTTCAGAGGTATTGTTGGTCAAAAGTTTTGGAAAGGTCACATAGGTAGATTGAAGCCCTTATATTGGCACTACTCAACATTTTTCTCTAGTTCTACAAATATTTATTAAACAGACTTGATTAGTCCAATTGAAGCACAGTTAGTTAATGCAAGTAAAAACAGAGCAGTAAATATATCTGATTAGTAAACAGCAGACTAGCACATACACAAGAGTACAAAACCACTGCATTTAAGAGTCATTCCTTGTTCAGTGAATCAACAGAAGCATTACCAGTTAAGTTTACAGCTCACTAGTTCATTTGCTTATTTTAAGGACAGCTCTGTGCATATTGCTTATGGCTGCACCTGTTTGCTACCTGCAGTGCTCAATCAGTGCCTTCTGTCACAGCCTCGCTTCCTATGAAATGAAGAAACATCTGGCTACAGACAGAGGAAGTAAGCAGATGCTCAACGTTGTCTGCAAAAGGCTTTGGGAAAGAGCAGCTCCATAGAGGTGGTAATTCTCCCCAATAATCAGTCCAAAAGGTGTTCTCCCACATCTGAATGATGTTTGCTCGAAGACTCGTGGCAGCAGGCCACCTGAACAGCTACTGACCTGTTTTCCTCAGGGCTCTCCCTCTCTGTCCCACTGTTTATCAAGACTCAGTCCCAAAATTTAGCTGTTTTTTGTCTTGATTACTGCCTAGACACCAATCTCTACTTCATTTTGATCCAAGTGTGGGACCAATGTTGCCCTAAGAGCTAAGCTAGTACATTTCCCAGACATAGCAATAGCTTTGGCTTGACAGCTTCCACAATGGTATTCAGTTAGTGAGTGCCTGAGTGCTCCTTCAGACCAGAGTACCACTTCCACTCTGAGTAGCAGAGCTCAGCCATGCAGGCTGCTGCTCCTCTCTTAGAGGTAGAAACCACCATCAAGATGGATCATGAAAGAATCCTTTTAGGAATGGAACAAGAGGAAGAAAGTGGTTTTGCTTGACTAAACCATGAGAAGTCTGCAAGTCTGAGCTGGTAAGGAAGTTGAAAACTCAGAAAAAGAACTGCTGTATTTAAGCCACACCTTGCCTAAAACTGTTCAAACAGGGGAAAAAGTTATGGGAATTTTGCTGTCTCTATTATACACCAGAGCTTGATTCTGCTCTGTCTGGTTCTCCTTCGCAACTCAGACATTGCACTTCCAAAAGAACCAGTGCCTGACCTTTCTGCTTCCTCATCCTGGTATTTACAACAGAATCCACTACTCTAGCAGCTAAAATCTGAGCAATCCTCCATTTTTTTTCCCCTCCAAAATGAGTGTTAGAGGTCTTTTAAAATGTCAGATGGCTACCTAAAATAAAGTGACCCTTTCTGACAATAAGAAATCCCCCATTATCTTTTAAATAAGGATGTAGTCATTTTTAATTGTTCCTTAGGGATAACAGAGATTTTGCTGATGGCTAATAGCATAGGGAATAGCACATGTTTATCCCTAGTTTGTTTAGTTGTCTGAAATATTTTGCTGTGCTAGCTCTTAATTATTTTTCTACCTTCCAAGTGACTTGTAAGGAATTACTCTTGTTTTTATTAAATGAATCTCCTATTTATGTCCTCCAAGCAAGCTTAGAATAGAAGCTTTTTGCATATACATCAGCCAAATCATACTTTCAGCAGTACTACAAAAGCACCACATGATTTTTCTTTTTTTATTGAAAGCCTGCATAGTTGAATAATGAATCATACAGAAAATATGGAAAGTTAAGTGTTATCATAAAAATCATTAGATCAGGAGCGTGAAAGAGGACAGGGTTAAAGAAGTGTAGACACACTTCTGACAAATACATCTATATATGTGATATAAGAGCTAATCTTGCAACCCTTACTCACAAAAGTGATCTTACTAAAGTCTGTACATGTATGTACATAAAAAAAAAAAAAAGCAGGATTAACCCTGAAAGGCTGAAAGAAATCCACTTATTTTTTTCAGCTATGAGAATAAATATTGCATCATAAAAGAAACGATGTCCAGATGAGTAAAATAACTCAGCAACAAGATAAAGTTATAGAAGACTTATAGGCACGTCTATAGTGATGACAGATAATAGAATCTGAGGAGAGGCTATTACAGACAATGTGGAAGATGGCATTGAGTCTCCTCATGATTGTTAAAGGAATTATTGTTAGGTACTGCAGGAAGATTAGTCTCTGTCTAAAGCGATTTGCTACTGATATCGTAACAGCACCATCAGAGAGAGCCAATTTTTGGAATAAAGGAGAAGCTGATTGCTTTAAAAAGTGACTTAAAAGCACCTCTAGCTGCCACTAAGTAGGGAAAAAAGAAATCAATGAGCTATGCACAGACTGAAATAAAGCATATCACAATGTAGAGGATTATGTAAATGCCTTCAGAAACAGGGACAAAAGTGAAGAACCAAAGAAGTCTTTACACAGATGCTGTATTTTTGAACAAACAAACATGAGTTCTTCCTTAACTAAACCCACACAATGATTTAATTTAGATGCACTGGTTTCTTCTGGCTGCAGCTGGTAGCTTTCTGTAGGACCTTATTACAGGGCTGATTGTGATCCATGGAAAAGGCATTGGATCAAGATGCTGCACTCACCAGGCTCTCAGCCATGCTGAAATACCGGGGAACTGCAGCATGGGTGGTGGCTCCCACAGGATCTCTGCATCCACTGTGAGTAAGCTGGACCTGCCAGCTTCCACAGGCTGCTACAGAGCAATGGTTAAGGCCATTTTCAAAGGTGTTCCTATGTACAGCTTCCAAAACAGGCCTTGAATAGGTCTGTTATGAAGTCCTTCTCCCACACACATCCAGAAGAAGGGCAAGTAATAATTGCTTAGTGAAAAGTACATTGTTAATATTTTAATAATTTTCCCCAGTGGTTTGCCAGTCTTATGAACTCGAAGTCTATTGATTCCTAAGTAGTTTTATATTCAGTATGAAAAGACAATTGCCTAGCAAACATGAAAGAGAAAGGAGTATATACTCCTTTATACATCTTCAATTTAGAGTAGGAAAAAAAAAAGGCAAAACAAAAAGAAAAAGCATAACCAATCAGACCAATATTAATGATTTTATCTCCATAAATTGTTCTGTTTCTGATGCATTGTACTGGGATATATCCATTTAAAACCAAATAAAATGAGATTTGTATTCTGATTGCATAAAATCCTAAGATAGGCTGTGCAGAAGGTGTGGTTAAGAACTAAATAAGATGAGTTGTGTGACATATATACCTGGAAGCAGAAAATAAAGGTAAACACACATACAACTATCATTATTCTGTCAAAATGTACCAAAGCTTTTGTGTGGAATTGAATTGCCTGAGCCATATCACAAAGATGAAGAGTAGGGAGGAAGAACTTATCACTTCAAAAGGTATAACTGGATTTAAGTTTGCTTTCTTGGTTTTAGCACTAGAAAAATGCAGTTGAAAATTAGTTACCCCCATGAAAAGGTTTTCTATGGTTCTTCAAGGTATGTTTCAATGTACTTTTAAAAGAATAATTTATTCGACCCTTCTGTTCTACACAAATTTTATGGAAACAGAATGAATCACAATAGATTTATTCATCAAATTTATTTGGCTATTTCCTTACAGATTCTGATTATCCTAGAGATCATGCTTTATTACAAATGCTTGATGTGTCTGCATCAAATTATTAACTCATTTTTTTCTATTCTATCAATGCTAAACATATGTCTGACCTTATATGAAGACATCCTATTGTATTCCAGACATCTCTCATGTACAAACTTGTAAGTTGCCTGACAGCTTTTGGAAAGGCAGTCCCTGAGAAGGCTCCAAGAACTGCCTCTTGTCTCTCGAGTCCAGTTGAGCCTATCTGATACATCAAGTCTAATACGAGAGTTTTTATAGCTACCGGTAACTAGGCAAAAGCATGCACAGGTTTAACACAGTATCCAACAACCCTGATTTTTCAGTTGAAATAATCAGATAGAAATTTACAACTTTGTTGATTTGGAACAATCTGTGGCATAAATAATTGAATTCTCTTGGAGGAAGTGGCTACTTGTGGCCCGGACGGGCGCTCTTTCCTGGGTAAAGAAAATGTCTGAGTGGCTGAGTCCAAAGTGGTGTGGTGAACGGAGTTAAATCCAGTTGGTAGACAGTCACAAGTGGTGTTCCACAGGGCACTGAGATCAGTTCTGCTTCCTAAGTTTATCAATGATCTCAATGAGAGGATAGAGTGCACCCTGAGTAAATTTGAACATTACTCCAAGTTGAGCAGGACTGTTAATGTGCTGGAGGGTGGGAAGGCTCTGCAGAGGGACCTGGACAGACTGGATCAATGGGCCAAAGGCAGCTGTATGAGGTTCGACAAGGGCAAATGCCAGGTCCTGCACTTGGATCACCACAACCCATGCAACAGAGTGGCTGGAAAGCTGCCTGGCAGAAAACAACCCGAGGGTGTTGGTTGGTAGCGATCTGAACACGAGCCAGCAGCGTGCTCAGATGGGGAGGGCAGCCAACAGCATATCTGAAATAGTGTGGCCAGCAGGACTAGCAAAATGGTTGTCCCTCTGTACTCAGCACTGGTGAGGTCACACCTTGAGTAATGTGTTCAGTTTAGGGGCCCTCATTACAAGACAGACATTGAGGTGCTGGAGAGAGTCCAAAGAAGGGCAATAAATCTCATGAGAGTTCTGGAGAACAGATAATGAGGAGCACCTGAGGGAATGGAGTTGTTTATCCCAGGGAAGAAGAGGCTGAGGTGAGATCGTACCACACTCTACATCTACCTGAAAGGAAGGTAGAATAAGATGGGTGTCAGGCTCTTCTTTTAAGTGACAAGCACTGAGACAAGAGGAAATGGCCTCAAGTTCAGTGAGGGGAAGTTTAGATGGGACATTAGGAAAAACTTTTTCACTGAAAGGATTGTAAAGCATCGGTATAAGCTGTCCAGGGAAGCAGTGGAGTCACCACTCCTAGATGTATTTAAAAGAGGTGTAGATATGGCACTTGAGATATGGTTTATTGGTGGACCTGGCTGTGTTGGGTCTTTAGGGTCTTTTCCAATCTAAATGATTCTATGGAGTGAGATTTGAATTCTTGAATTTCTGTTTCTCACGCCATAGTAAGCAAGTAAACTATTCTACCTGTGGTCTCTGAAACTGGCTCCTGGTTCAAGTAGTGGCTTTAGGAAAGCCTTACAGAGAAAGGAAAAGACTTGCAACCTGCCATCATAAGGGTAAACATAGGGTGGAAGAAGCACCATTCAGAAGCAATTAAACATTGCTTCACAGATGCAGAGAGGCACCAGGAGACATATTTACTCAACCAGTGAGTCAGTATGGCCTTCTTAATGCTAAAGAGAGAAGAAAAAACCTAGAGGTTGGCAGGATCTCCATGTTGGTTTATATCCCTTGTTAAGCTTATGGAACTTAACAGGATAAAAAGGCTCTGAGGACACATCACAAATACATAAAGCACAACAAAAGTTTGCCTCTTCCACAGAACAGGAATGGAACTCTCATAACTTCATTTTTGCTGCTCTCCTGAGGAAACCTCTCCTCATGCACTGACGGTTAAATTCACTTCATAGTTCTGTCTCTCCTTCCTTCTTTCCTTCTCTCCCTTCCTTCCTTCTCTCCTTCCTTCCTTCTTTTCTTTCACTGTTACACTCACCATCCTGAATCTCACCACTAACAGCAATAAAAACCAAACTTTTGTCTCTTCAGTCACTTTATCCTGTCACTGCTCTTTAGTCAGAGCAGTCTGTATCTGCTGGTACTTGTGGCCTGACTTCCCACCTGTTGTAGGAGCTATACACATGTTTTTACTATGTACAAACTCCTCATTCCTCACATGCCCAATTCCCATCCTAAACAGCTCACTTTGGACCCTATCCATGAATATGTGAATGGTGGTAACATCAGACTAAATTATGGGGCAAAAAAGTCAGAAAGAATTGTAGCTAATGGAAACAGAATTAAGGATTTATATAGTCATATTAAACAGCTTCCTAAGAGATATGTTCTCTTTGCAAGAGTGAAAAAGGAAGGTGCTGCTTCTGGGCTAAGCTTTCTGATAGAAATAGAAAGACAGACAGAGAAGGAAGTGCAAATGAGGAGCTGACAGGTAATTTTCCTGACTTATGGTACTGGAGGACAACTATGGATATATTTTAAGCCATTTCTATGCAAAGTGGACATGATAGATTTGGAATGTGGATTGTTATCACTGCTCAGGTATTGCAGTGATGAGAGCATTATAAACAAGTGTATACACACCCACCCTAGAAATCATTACATACACCAATCCTGCAATATGAAGCAACTTGAAACACAGCTGTAGAGGCATGAGGATCTGGGTATTAGAAACATATGACTGGAAGAACTTTCTGAATCAAGTTCAGTTCCCACAGTGATAAGAAACCACACGAACAAATGTTTTGTCCAGAACATAACACAAGCTAAAAATATTTCCCCGAATGCTTTGCTAAACTTTAGTCCACAAGAAAATCACAAAATCTACAAGTGCTGTCTGCCACAAAAGAGCAGAGAAAGCCACAGTGGCATTCTGAGTCACACACACAGAATAGGATTACAGATCCTGAAATTCCTGGCTGTATAAGACAGCTTTTCTCTCATGCTCTGGCTAAAATCTAATAACATACTACAGAGTAGAAATATATTTTCCACACCAGAATATCTGAAGTGACTAATGCAACCTAGAGAATGCTTTGGAACTTTCTAGGAGGAACACATTCTAAATTACATAGCAATATAGTAAACCCAAATAATTTTCATATTTATTAATTCACATAAGTTAATTAACTGCTCCTTGGAGCGGTTGTGTGGTTTCTGTAAGTGATGGTGTGGCCTGCTAACCTATCACAAAGGATTGTGCACATTGATTTGTGGAATGCTTAGCTGAAGCAGCAGTCGATATCATAGCAATGAATGAAGAAAGAGAAAACAAAACCCCAAAATGCAGAAAACAAAGCATGTAAGTCAGGAGTGTTTCCTTTCAGAAGCTTCCTGTGCAGACAGAATAGCAGTGTGGCATGTAACTACAAGTAAAAGTGAAATCAAACCAAACAAATTGACAGAAACATTTATCACATCTCAAGGAAATCAATAAATCCTAAATCTGTATTTCACCAGAAAGAAAAAAAAAAAAACAACCAACCAAGTCTCCAAACTGGAAAAGTTGGGGGTGGGAGGTGTTTCACTGCTATTAGACTTCTGAGTGGCCAGTGAGATATTTGTCCCTTGCATGTGAGACACTGGAATTGTCACTCAAATAGAAGGTGGGTCAGGCTGAAAAGAAATTCTCTCTTAATCAGCTATCATTAATGAAACTCCAGAATGCTTCCCTGTCTGACAAAGGTTTACAGATGGCTTCAAATAGGTGCATCCAGAATATAATTCTCACTGAAGAGGTTGCTGTCCTTGATAAAGCAGAGCGGATTATGTTCTCATTTCAGTCTATTTAAACTGGCACTGACCTGTTAGTTTGTCTGCATTGCCACCTGGAGGAACTCATAGCAAAATCAGGTTGAATTCCTTGGGAGAGATTCAGTGCTAAGGCTCCGTGAGTTAAAGGAGCCTCTTGTGCTGCAGGAAGAGCTCCACTGTGGCCTCCCACTGCCCCCTGCAAGAGGAAGCCATGAGAAGCCCAGAGATAGCCTGCAAGATGTTAAGCTACCTAACCAGGTATATAATCCAAGCAGAGAGAGATGCAGCTTTCTTGCTTCCTCTCCCCTCCACACAGACTTTTCTCATGTATTTGCCGTGTGGTCTTTCAGTATCTTAAGGGGGCCTGCGAGAAAGCTGGGGAGGGACTTTTTAGGCTGTCAGGTAGTGATGGGACTGGGGGGAATGGAAGAAAGCTGGAAATGGATAGATTCAGACTGGATGTTAGGAAGAAGTTCTTCACCATGAAGGTGGTGAGACCCTGGAATGGGTTGCCCAGAGAGGTGGTTGAGGCTCCATCCCTGGACGTGTTTAAGGCCAGGCTGGACAAGGCTCTGGACAGCCTGATCTAGTGTGAGGTGTCCCTGGCCATGGCAGGGGGGTTGGAACTGGATGATCCTTGTGGTCCCTTCCAACTCTGACTGATTCTACGATTCTAATTGTCACATTAGCATGCATAGTAATGATTACATTAGTTATCATAAAGGTCTGACTCCAGCTTACAGC
Organism: Ramphastos sulfuratus; assembly: GCA_013399055.1. NCBI lineage: Eukaryota > Metazoa > Chordata > Aves > Piciformes > Ramphastidae > Ramphastos > Ramphastos sulfuratus. Next base: position 433,794 of record WBNM01017136.1, on the reverse strand, counting down.
TACTACATGTCAGAAGCTGAAAAGAAGAGCTCCTTGAAATCTGATAAATGAAAAAATGGAGAAGTGAAGTTCTCCACTCCAGCTTCAAAGAATCCAGCCAAGAACTTAGAGCCTTTTATAAAGACAAACAAAAAATCATTACTGATTAAATAATGAAAAATGGAAGCTTTAGAAACTATTGTTTAGCCTGAGGCCTTAGATTACATTAAAATTGAGAAACAGGTGAGGAAGAGCATGCTATTAGGTTGAGAAACAGAGATTTGGAGAATTTTGCATTCCTAGGAAAAATGAAGATTCAGGAAAGCATCAACCTGCAGAATATTCCCATAAAGCATCAGATTTGGGAAGGAAAATAAGATGATGCTATTTTCAATTACCATAAAGGCAAGTCCTTCACAAAATCCTTTTAATATAATGCAAATACAATCACTCTATAGAAAGTCAGAGAATAACATGTGATAACAAGAAACAAACTTAACTCTTTTCACCCAAACTGTCCTATTTGCAAGACATAGAAGCTTTTAGAAAAACCTGGGAGCTTTTCCATATATCCCCTGAGAAGGACAATACTCCAGGCATATTTTGGTTGCAAGTCTAGCTGGTCAAACAGACACATGCTAATCAAAGCAGATCACAGTCTGCCCTGCTCCAGATCCAGTCATGGTGTACTGTGAAGAGAGCAGTTTCTACCTGACACACAGAGTTGACACTGCTGCACCAGGGCAGAAAGACTGCATCAGCAGGATGGGGATCAGTATGTGACAAATTCCCCATCAGGACTGTCCAGGACATAATGACAGCTAGTGACTGGATTACTACTCTGAATATCAGAAGTTGGACACAGGTGCAGAGGGTTAATGTGACATTAGATGTCTGACTTACAGGCTGGAAGGGAAAATTTAGTCTTATAGAAAGGAGAGTGTTAAACCTTATGTTACTCATAGTGGGTAAGTGTGAACCAGATAAAACAATAAGGAAAATCTTGGCAAGTCAGTAGGGTTTAGTTAGCAAGTCAGAGCAGTAGTGTTTAGCAGAAAGCAGCCTACTTGTTATAGGTGTGAAAATAATGCCCCAGGTATAGCTGGATGTTACAAAAGAACAACCCATGGGAAAGAACAGGAAAAGGGAGAAGAAACCACTGAAGTTATTTTAATACAAGAAAGCTGATTCTCCAGGGACATGAAATTAGTGACAGCATTACTACAGCACTTACTTCTACAAGAGGGCAGTGTTTTGGCTGTCCTGCACAGTAACTGGGCATGAACAGCATTCCTGCAGCCAGGTGCAAGGTCAATAAGGACACCTGTTACTCTTAAGCTGCATAGAAGATCTCAGTTCTTGATCCTACCTCTTTCCCTAAACTAACTGGAGACTGCTACTGTGACTGCAGCTATGTCTTAGTCCCTGAATTGGAGGTTTATAAACTGTGTCCACACCAGGAGTTGTCTTGGAGTCAGTGAGGGCAAGCACTGTTGGAAGTGATTGCTGCTGAGCCTCTTGTGTTTCCACTGTGTTTAAGGAAAGGAGCCACTAGTCTGCAGGTAAACATTTGCATCAGATACAAACACTAATGTAAGCATACTCCTTCACTATGCCAAAGCCTCATATTGAGGGATGTAAAATTTCTAAAAGATTCTATAGTCTTAAAAGCCTATGACTACAATGTAAAACATGAAGGTTATAAGATAAGAAAGCCTTCATGCTCTGACAAAAACACAGAGGATGCTGACACAGATATAAGCAGAGTAGGTATAGTACAGCATAAAAAGCCTCCAAAATAGTAAGAGACAAACTTACTTTAGCATGTTTTAACATGCCAAAACTACTAATTGGTTTTAGTGTTATGCTGGATACTCCTTGTATTTCTTCTGCAGATTTCTACACAGGAAATTAAAGTCTGTACTTATTGTATGGTTGTTACTTAACTGTAACTGTTAGGCTTCAGTTAAAGTCTTTTTCTTTAGCAAAAGAGTGCTAAAAAAATAACAAATCAATAAGCTGTTTGAGACACATGTGGTGAAGGATTGATGTGGAGGCCAAAGACTGTTTCCTACCAATGGGAACAGCTTTTCTGCAAACTAAGTGCTTTTTAAATATAAATAACAAAGCTATAGAAAGGAAATCCTTTAAATGACACAGTAAAGAGTAAACAGAGTATAGAATAGGCCAGAGAAGCAGGAAAGGGATGATTCCTCAGACAAGATTATATATTAGTGATTGAGAGAAAACAATAGTGGGGAGAGCAGAAAAGAAGAAGAATGGAGCCAGAAGTAGAGAGAAGAGTTGAAAAGAGAGGCTACAGGAGATGGAGTGAAATGAACAACATGAAAAAACAAAGAGAAAGGAAAAATAAGGAAAGAATCAATAACAGTGGAAAAGAAAAATAGGGCATAAGAAATGGGTTTAAAAAGAAGACTTATTGTAAATGTGTGCAACAACGGAAGAATAAGTAGATTAAAAGGAAAGAGTAAGTCTGCAAATACCCTCTTCATGTTATAGAATCATAGAATGGTAAGATTGGAAGGGACCTCAAGGATCATCTAGTTCCAGCCCCCTGCCACAGGCAGGGACACCTCCCACTAGTACAGGTCACTCAAGGCCCCCTCCAACCTGGCCTTGAACACCTCCAGGGAGGGAGCAGCCACAACCTCCCTGGGCAACCTGTGCCAGTGTCTCACCACCCTCACTGGAAAGAGCTTCCTCCTAACATCCAGTCTAAATCTTCCCTCTGCCAGTTCAAACCCATTGCCCTTGTCCTGTCATTGCAAGACCTTGTCAATAGTCCCTTCCCAGCCTTCCTGAAGGCCCCCTTCAGATACTGGAAGGCTACTCCAAGGTCTCCTGGAAGCCTTCTCTTCTCCAGGCTGAAGAGCCCCAACTCTTGTAGCCTGTCCTCATAGAAAAGCTGCTCCAGCCCCCTGATCATCTTCGTGGCCCTCCTCTGGACAGTACCACATAGTGTGCGTTGCTGGTGTTTCATGGAGTACAGGTGTATCGAGAGGCTACACCGGCACCCAGTGGCAGACAGGTTAGTGCTGTCCTGCTGGACAGGAGAAGGCTTATTGCAGGACCCCCTAACCTGGGCTTTATTGGAAGTGTACCACGCTGTTGGGCTGCCATTTCAGAAAGCAAAATTCATTTGCCAGTAAAAGGGTTAAATTTAATACAGCTGGACAGCTGAGCAGCTGCTTTCATGATTTAAATAAAAACAAGCTGAAATCCTCGCTGTCAGCTCAGTGATATATGACTTGTAATGGGATGTTTCCAACCTTTTCTTCCATATGTTCTCCTACGTTAGGTAATACACACAGCCTAGAGCACAACCAGCTTCCCAGAAAACATCTGGGTCCCATTCCTGCTCTGTTAGCTGCAGTGTTGCCTCCCACAAACACAGATGATTCATAGGACAACATCCCTTTGGTTAAGGATCAAATTAGGATGTTTCATTGATAATTTTATCATGCATCACAACGGGAGTTATGGGAAAATGGAACTAATTCAAAATAATAATTTCTCCCCACATATTTCCACCCTCTTATCTGCAGTTGATAAAGTTGAGATTTCAGAAACAGATTTTAATGAGTGTTTAGGATTTAAAAAAAAAAAAAAGGGAAAGTAGCCTATCTCCTGTGAAGAATGCATTTCCGCTTGATTTTATCTTCTCTCTTGCCTAATTTTGGAGTATTTCCCCCTTTAAAAATGTGTTTGCTGACAGGAAAATCATAACATGACTTATTTCTGGAAGCTGAAATCAAAACCAATTATTTCTTTGATTGATAAGAGATTAAGATCTGCTGTAAGAAAATTATTTTGTGTTTAGGGAAAAAAACAATCTAATGGAATAAAGAGGAAATGGAGAGTCTGCCCTGGAGCTCAAGCAGTGACTGATACAGGCTAGCTGCTAGAAGCCTTGTTAAGATCAAAGTTTGCAAATAGCAGCCAGTTGCTTCTCTGGAGCTACACATTAGGTCCCTCAAGTATTTTTGCAGCAGACCATTTAATTATCTGTTTCTGTGAATGAAGGCCTTTGCTGGTATCAATTACTTCAGGTTTTGTGCTCCTACTTTTGGACACGAATGACTGACAATGGCAGAATTTATACAGCATTTAATCAACGCTTATAAATATCTAGAGGGAGGCTATCAAGAAGATGGAGCCTGTGTGATCTGGCATAGGTGATCCTGCTCTGGCAGGGGGTTAGCCTAGATGTCTTTTGAGGTCCCTTCCAGCCCCTAATCTTCTGTGACGGGGCCAAACTCTTTTCAGCAGTGCCCTGCAACAGACAGGGGACAATAGGCACAAACTGGAACACAAACCTTTTTATTTTGAAGATGATGGAACAGGCTGCTCAGAGATGCAAAGTCTGCACCAGAGAGGTTAAAAACCCACCTGGATGCGATCCTGTGCAATCTGCTCTAGGAGAACCTGCTCTAGCAGGGAAGTTGGACTAGATGACCTCCACGGGTCCCTTCCAGAGCCTGGCATTCTGTGGTTGGTTGGCTGCCCACTTCAGCAGCAGCTTTGTGCAAATGTCTTTAAATAATCTTTTATAAACCAGTTTAAATTCAACACGATTTGCTTTGGTTTGGTAACCAACGCATTAGCACTAGTTACAAAAATCAGCAACAGCTGAGGTGTGGCACTTATTGTCTACTCAGTTTTCAAAATGCTAGTTCTCTCCCCTCACAACTTTAGTGAGACACAGAAAGTGGACTAGACAGAGAATTTAATTAGTCGACTAGAGAGCAACTTGCCAAGGAATCTCTAGCATCATTTAGTATTCATTTCTCTTATTTCAGGTAAGTAAAAAGAATATAAGCATGCTCAACAGAAGATTAAGAACCTGTCAGAACAACTACACTTTTTTCTTTGGCACACAAATATTTTGTCTCTGGACCAACATAAAATTTAAAACGCTGAAAAGGATCAGACTCTCCTCCACTCTCCATCCCAAGTATAAAATAACATAAAGCACCAACCAGCAGTACTCTGCCAGGGGCAGATGAATACAAGCACACTCCTAAGTTTGTTCTCAGGAATCACACAGCTACCTCAGGACAGTACTGGGCCACTGACATACATCTATCAGGACAATCTGCTAGCACCACAGACACGCTGGGTCATGATCCTGCCCGTAAGGAAACAGGGACTGACTACTACACAGGCAGACTGGATGTAACTAGAGACAGGCCTCTGTAACCCCAACCTTTCGAGACTTTCTAAATCATGCCAGGGCTGCTGGTGATGGTCCCGGAGCAGAGCAGAGTCAGTGCTAACAAAGACTTACAGCTGCCCTATTCCCAGATGCCAACTCTGTGATGTGCTAGAAGGATACGCAGCACACATTCTCACCCAGTGTGTTATGAGGACTTCCTGAAAGCAAAATCAAGAGCTGCCTTTGTTTCAGAAAGTCTGGTAACACTTTTGTGCAAAGAACTGCTGGTGCTTTTGTTTTATTGACAACTAGAAATTGCTGAACAGCTCAAATTGTGATCAGTCGTGCTATAAAATTTGCCATCTGACACCATATAATGTTCTGGAGTGATGAAAAAAAAAAAAAAAACTTACATGAAAGAACAGACCCAAGGTTTGTTAGAAAGTTGTTGCTTTTACTAGTAATTTACTTAGGCCATTTTTATCCCACTGAGTCATGAGTCTCCTGTCAATTTAATGTTCTGTTGACTTGCTGACAAACAAAGAAACTCAAATTCAGCAGCTTAGATTCAGCAACTCAACAGAGTGATATGAAAAGATACTGACTTGAAGGATACAGACTTCAGAATGCAGTTGAAGTACACAAGACTTTTCTGCTGTAATTAGCAGTCCTTTACCTTTCCCTTTTGCAGAAAGATATTCCACATTTTCTCTAAAAGGTCATTTGCTTAATGTTTTCCTGAATATGATGCTAAATTTTAGCTATTTTGGATGGACTTCTCATTTTAACAACATGCAACACAGTAAAAAAGAACTATAAAAAAATAATGCAAAGGTTAATTTGAGTGTTCACTATCAAATTCTAGCACTGACACAATATGTATTATCTGCATCAGAATGTCTGGTGCATTACGTGGAATGTCTGTTGTGGTAGGCCTAAGAAGGCCAAAATAGGCTTATACATGTCCTGGCTTGCCCAGACATGTTTTTCTGCTCTCCCTCCCTCTGTTTTGGGGAGAAGCAACCACAGGAAATAAGAGAAAAAGAATCTGGAGCCACTGAGTCTGAGGACTGTGGCCTGCCCAGACTTGTTTTGAACCCTGCGGTAAACAAGGTANTATGTATAAATTCCCAAACCCTGCATTTTTTAACCCCCTAAATAAGTTTTCTGGAGAGATTTAATGCTAATAAACAGTTTCCATAGTTATTAACAATCTCTGCCTGGATATCAAAATTAATACAGATTATTAATTTTGCATTTGTTTTGTAACAATGTCAACACATCATAACACACAGAGGAATTCTCCTCAGTGAATGTATCCTTCTGGGATTTAACTGTGAGTAAACTCCTGAACATGTTATCTGGGGAATGGAAGTGGTGGAATTAGAAAGCAGATTGATCATACCATTAGCAGTGGAAGTACCAAAAAGAAACTGCTAAGTATATGTGAGACAATCCCTGAGTAAGACACACATGCCCATTCCTGCATGGGCAAAGATAATATATGCAAAATGCCAGCTATCTTCTGAAAGCCAGAGATGCTTACCCTAAACCACAATATATTTGCTACCAAAGTCTCAGTTTCTTTCACATGTGCTGCAGTGACTGAAAAGCTTTATGGTGAACTTCATTTTATTCCATCTCATTTCTACTTCAAGAGTCTGAGTAAAATAACACTAACCTAAAGTTTAGATGATGTCTAAATTCAGAGTGAAATACTGTGACATCTAAAGATGTAAGTATGGGATTTTTGCCTCCAAAGCTGAAAGTATAAAAGGGTTAGGGGCTCTAAATATGAAAACAATGCCATCACCAAATTTCACAGAAGTCTTTACAACATGTTAAAATGTGATTAGTTCTAAGCAGGTGACATACTAGGGTTTTAGCTTGCACTTCCCAAGACTTCACTTTATTCTTTGATTCTTTTTGTCTCCCCCTTTGCATCTTTCTGATGTTACTGTTAGGAATCAGCCATCACAGACTCTTGGGGGAAAAAAAAAATCAACATACAATGATGAACAATGAAATAATAATCATGAACCTTTCTAGCAATGTCTAAAACTAGAAATTCAAGGCAACAGAACTGTGTATAGACCACAAGAGGCAAAAGAATTCACATTAAAGAAAGCAAATCAAAAAGATACTTTCTTTTCCACATGAGGGGGTATCCAAGATACCACACACACAGAACTTCTCTTAGCTAATTTCTAAGATTATTTAAGTACTTTCAATGCTACAATCATGAATTAACTTGAATGAAGAAATATGCTGATGCAGCAGAATGAGCTCTTCTTTCCATGAAGAAAAATATGCATTTGAAGGATGATTGAAAGACCATTTAACTCAGAGAGGAATGATAGGCATGCCTTTCACAGAAATACACATCCATCTGCACTTCTTTAAGATTCAGCTAGATGCACATAAGCACATGCAAAACTGTAAGCAGATGACAGATTTAGAGGATCAGCAAACTAAAGAAAATTCCCTTTCTTCCTCGTGAACCTTCGCATGTTCCACCAGGCAAAATCCCGAACTGACTCATGTCTGTGGTCCCATCCTCCTTAATGAGACAACTCAAAGAGGTAACGTGGGACCAAGAGCTAACAGGGGACCAAAAGCTGCAGCTTCCATACACTCTTCTCATTTTCTTGTTATTGTGCACCAATTAGAGTGGAGAAATGTAAAACAGTTCTTCCAGAAAAATGAGTTTCAGCAACTTCTTTCCATCTGTTTAACAGACACTCTGGAGCAAGTGACCTCTGCAGGAAAAGTTACCTAATCTGAAACATTAAATTCCTGCCTGAACTGATTATCAGGATATTCCCAGGCTATATTCCCTCATTTCTATTTCTCGAGGAAGTTTTATTCTTCACAAGAACTGTTTGGGGTTTTTTTATTTGTTTTTGATTATTTTTATTTTTATTTTTTACAAGGGCAAAGAGCTATGAAGGGAGATTTTTCTTGTCTCTAATCAAGTTTTTAGGCTGAACGTGGCTATTTTTCACACTTAAGAACTTCAGAAATAATAACAACTCACTCTTAAGCTTTGAACTTCCCACTCAGCCCTGAATAGTAATGCATGAATTGTCCAGGGCCACAATAACTTCCCTGTCCTCTCAAAGTTATATGTTCAACCAGTTAAAAAGCACTAAACTTCAAGACTTGCCAGCCTTATTCTCTTTATGATCACCATACCTCATTACCAACCTGGTGGCTTTAGAGATAGCATCCAGTCATTTAATATTATTCTGTGATTCAAGAAAATGTTTTTACCTGGTGGCTTTAAAGATAGCATCCAGTCATTTAATATTATTCTATGATTCAAGAAAATGTTTTTCACCCATGCTTTGTCTGGGTTGGTGAAGCACAAGGTTTGAAGGTCCCCTGACAAATCAGGCTTAAGTTAACTAACTAACCTGTTGTATTGAAATCCACCACAAAAGTCTAATTACAGAAAAGAATCTTTGATTTCCTCATCTTCCCTTTCTCTCTTTACACTGACATTTTCTTCCTGAACTCATTCAACACAATATTGTGAGCAAAACCTATAACACACGAATAATTACTATTTTTTCTTAGTAGCAAGGTTCAGCATAATGATGATTCTTTCTTCAAGGAAAAAAATATTATCACATTGATTAGAAATGCTAAACTACCTACCTAGGATCCAAGTAAATGACACATGGAAAGAGAATGTGTCTTGATCCCAGGAGTTCATAACACTGCTGGGTGGAGGGAGCAGGATGGTTATGGAAAGGAACAAAGCTTGGAGCGTAGGAGATAACGCATGTCCAGGGAGATGTGTAAAATGAACTGCAAGCTTTCTCGAGGGTGGATAAAGGCTTCAGCAACAGGAAGGTCAGAAAGGAAATGGCTGGCAAATAGGTGTGGAACAATATTCCTAAAAAGGGCTTATGTGATGGATCCAGGTTTGAACTCAGGCAGCCTGGGGAGTCATGTTAATCAAGCTAGAAGTTAGCAGCGTATTCCTGCCAGGAATATGATCTGTGGTGATAGGAAGTGAGCTTTTACAATGCATAAAGCCATGGGGCAAAAAAATTTCTTTGGTGTCTCAGAGAACTTTTAAAATTGCAAGGTCTGAGCATAAACAAACAAAGATCTTGTAAAGATTATTTTTACTTTTTAGGTAGTAGAGGTCTAACCTTCACAGACCATCAGGGGCATCGGGAGCTGAACAGCTGAAGGCAAATACACCTTTAGATACTCTGCCTAATGTGTCTGGGCTCCACAACAAACACACAGAGTTTTAAAAGTACCAAAATCCAGTTGCTAAATACAGGCAAACAGTTGAGTGATTTACCCAAGCTGCTCCAGAGGTCTGCCTCTCAAAGGTATAGAAGCAAAGGAGACTCTTTCTTATCCTGAACTCTGAACCCTAATCACCTTCGGATCTTAGCATCTAAAAATGTTATTCATTTTAAAGTACAAATTGGAGGAGATTCTTGTAGCTTCTGCATGCTCTCTATGCCCACTGAGCCAGAGGGACAGAGTACAGGTTAGTGGTTTGATCATTCTGTTTAGCCTTCAGTCCTCTGGTTCAATTTCTTCACAGAATATTGAAGATTTTGACACAAAATTGAAGAACTTCACCCAAAAAAGCTTAGGTGCAACCAACCCCAGAAGGTCCCCTGGCTCTCTACTGACTGGCAAGAGTCCTAATTTTAAAAGCATGGGCAAAATCAGACAGTAGAAAAGCATGGTGAAGCTGAACCTTACTTGTAAGTCCCAGGCAGATTTTTAAAAGACATTACTATCACTATGCTTTTGTTCTGTTTCATAGGTTAAATCAGCCATACAGAAGTCAATAAAGAAGTAGCTCAACTTGTCTCTTTGGCATACATAAGAAATGGGCAGATGTGATATTGACAAAATTAGGAGAGCTGTAAATCAATTCCCTTATGATTATCCTTGATGTACTATTTAGGTAACTGTGCTCTGAACCTTGCTTAATCATAGGATCAACCAGGTTGGAAGAGACCTCCAAGATCATCGTGTCCAACCTATCACCCCGCCCTATCCTATCAACTAGACCATGGCACTAATGAGTATACCTCAGGAGAATAAAGGAGAAATACCTCGCCTGAGACTCTGGTTGCAGTCTGAGCAGCAGAGCTATATCTGAACTTGTCTGGTATGTGTTTAGAAGCTGAAATGCTTGTGGCTTACACCTCCTCCCCAGCTTTAGGAACAGATGTCCCTGCAACCTTGTGTGTGGTGAAGGGCAGAGTGGCAAGGCGAGAATCTTAATATCAAGTAGAAACTAGATGTAGTTACATGAAAACTCACCACAAGGATACCTATCCCTGCCCAGCTTTGAGAACATTTCTAGTGATACTCTGTACATGAGCACATTTAAATACGTTTAGACATCTGATAGAAATACCTTCTGTATGCTAAATTCAACTTCTGTGGAAAACAGAACCATTTAGAAAGTACTGCTGCTCACACAGATTACTCCAGCTTTCAAAACTTAACATATGTGAGTGCTCACCTGGCCAGAAGTTAAGGTGACATATTTCAAATATACTCTAGAGAAAATTGTCCAGAAAAAAAAAAAAATCTCGTAAAGAATTTTATGTTTAATTAAACATGAGAAGTTTAAAAAAAATTAAAAACACACAAAAAACCCCAACAAAAAAAACCCCCAACAACAACAACAAAAAAAATCTACACTCCAAAACAAACAAACAAACAAAAACCAAAACAAACTTAGTAAAAACTGATTGAACATCTTATGGAAAGAAAATATTGCAAACAACTTTTAGTTGATTGATCTTTGCAAATGACTCAAAAGTTTTATGTTTGAAAAAGTCTAAGACTGGATGAAGAGTGATTATTTAATTTTAAATGGTACTAATTTCTGTAGCCCTAATTATGATGTAGGCAGTGTGTCTTAATTTTGAGTGCAAAATCTATTTGAGAAGGCTGTATTTTGCATTCACAGAATCACAGAACTTTAGAGGTTGGAAGGGACCTCCAGAGATCATCAAGTCCAATCTCCCTGCCAAGGCAGGATCACCCAGGGGAGTTTGCACAAGAACGCGTCCAGGTGGGTTTTAAATGAGACTCCACAACCTCTCTGGGCAGCCTGTTCCAGAGCTCTGTCACCCTCACTGTAAATAAGTTTCTCCTCATGTTGAGGAGAAACCTTCTATGTTCCAATTTGTAGCTGTTGCTCCTTGTCCTATCACTGATAACCAGTGCAAAGAGATTGGCCCCAGCCACTTGAGACCCATCCCTTAGATATTTGTATACATTGATCAGATCTTCTCTCAGTCTTCTCTTCTCTAGACTAAATGGCCCCAGGGTTCTCAGTTTCTCTTTGTAGGGGAGGTCTTCAAGTCCCCCAGTCACCCTTGTGGCTCTTCACTGGACTGTCTCCAGCAGGTCCCTGTCTCTCTTGAACTGGGGAGCCCAAAACTGCACACAGTATTCCAGGTGTGGTCTCACCAGGGCAGAGTAGAGGGAGAGAAGAACCTCCCTGGACCTGCTGGCCACACTTCCTGATGCACCCCAGGATGCCATTGGCTCTCTTGGCCACAAGGACACGTTGCTGGACTGTGCAGAACTTGCTGTCCACCAGGACTTCAAGGTCTTCACAGAGCTGCTTTCCAGCAGAGCAGCTCCCAGCCTGTAGTGGTGCCTGTTGTTATTCCTCCCCAGATGGAGGACCCAGCATTTATCCTTATCGAACTTCATAGGATTTGCCCTCACTCAGCTCTCCAGCCTGTCCAGGCCTCCTTGAAGAGAATATAAACTGAATAAGTGTAATGTAGTGGGTTTTGGGTCAGAATTTTAAAAATAAATTCCCTCTACAAGACATAGTAAAGAATACCATATTTAAATAACTTTAAGATGTTTTCAGTCTATTCTATTTTACACAAGAAGACATTTTCCCCTCTAAAACACCACAAAACAGAATTATATTTAAATAAGTTTAAGATGTTATCCAGTCCCTTCTTTTTTCCTTTAAAAAAAAATATATAATTCATCTGTCAATGAAGACAATTATAATGTTACTCAAAGTCCCCATCCACAGGAATAATGAAAACACCATTCCTACATAACCTATCAAAAGACAGGAAAAGAAAAAAATCCACATTCTAACATGACAGACAGGCAAAATCGCCTTTAAAAATCAAACTGAAAGGAGGAAGCAATATGATAGCTTCACAGGTTTGGCTGACCATAATTAAATGCCAAATCAAATACAACTCAGGCTTTTTTGATCTGCCATTTTCAGCCCCACAGTACAATGACTCAGCAGAGTGCCACTTTTACTATTCTAAAAATTACAAGGCAAACCTGTCATTAACACCCTCCTCCACTCTCTCTCCACATAGTATTTCTTCTGTCTTCTTTCTTAGAAGCTAGCCATGACTTGACATTGCAGTATATTTTGTTACTGTGCCTAGAAAATCTAATAGTCATTCCCTTTTTCACAGCTCCTTGCAAGATTGAAAACAAACAAACAAAAACAAATCAAGCAAAACATACCAAAACTCCACCAAAATAAAACAAGCTCCACACGAAAAACCCAAAACAAAACAAAACCAACAACAACAACAAAAAAACCACACAAAAAAATACACAAAAAACCCCAACCAATAACAAAATCCAAACAAAACAAAAAATCCACAGCCAAACAAACACAAAATCAGCTCAAGACTAAATAAGGTACAGGATGTGCTTCCCTAACTAGACAATCTTTTCTCAGTCATCTTTTGTTTGGTCCCTACACTTCACATACCTTAAAGTAATATCATGATACCTTTAAGCTACAGCAATAAAGTACACTGTAGAGCACAGAGGTGCTTTTGAAGGAGGAAATATTCTAAGGTTCTAGTAGAAGCACATATGTTAGTCACTCATTATTCCTGCTGGCCTCAACCACACAGACCAAGTAGGACATCAGCATGACCTCCAGCTCACTGACCACCAGCTCTTTTTTAAGACACTGGATATCCACAAACCATCTCTAATCTTCTGATACTCACAATGATTTTCACACAATCACAGAAAACATCCAGTTGAAACAGACCTCAAAGATCATCTAGTCCAACCTTTGATCCAATTTAGGGTCAATCCTAAACCATGTCCTTAAGCGCCAGGCTGCTTAAACACCTCCAGGAATGGCAACTCCACCACTGCCCTGGGCGTACCATTCCCATGTTTGATAATCCTCTCTGTGAAGAAATATTTCCTAGCATCCAATCTGAACGTCCTCTGGTGCAGCTTGGAACCATTTCCTCTAGTCCTGTTGCTTGACACCAAGGAGAACAGGCTGGCCCCTCCTCACTCCAACCTCTCTTCAGGTAAAGTCGTGGCCTTTATTTTCCATTTGCTTGCAAGATAGAGTTGCTATGCAACCCTTTCACCTTATGACACACAATACAACCTGAGGAAACCCAAGCCTGCAAAAGTCCCCAAGATTTTTTAACACTGCAATATTTCTCCTCAAACCTCTGAATTGGAAGAAAAGATGTTTCCATACAGCAGTAAGAACTCGATTACACAATCTAGGTTGGCAAAGCCCCTCAGGATCACCAAGTCCAACCTAGAACCCTACTGTACAAGATTCATCTTAAACCATATCCCTAAGCACCACATCCAAACAACTCAAACACATCCAGGGTCAGTGACTCAATCACATCCCTGGGCAGCTCATTCCAGTGTCTGACAGTGAAAACTTTTTCCTAATGTCCAATCTAAACATCCTCAGTCTCAGCTTGAGGTCATTCCACCTTGTCCTGTCTCCAATTACCTGTGAGAAGAGACCAGCAGCAGCCTCTCCACAATGTCCCTTCAGGTAGTTGTAGACAGCAATGAGGTCTCCTCTCAGGTTCCTCTTTTTCACACTAACCATCCCCAGCTCCCTCAGTCATTCCTCATAAGATTTATTCTCTAGGCCTTTTACCAGCTTCATCGCCCTCCTCTGGATCCATTCCAGCACCTCCACATCTCTCTTGTATTGCAGTGCCCAAAACTGAACACAAGACTCTAGGTGTGGCCTCATCAAAGCCAAGTCCAAGGAGACAATCACCTCCCTACTCCTGGCCACAGCATATTTAATCCAAGCCAGGATGCCATTGGCCTTCTTGGCCTTGGAAATCACTCACCATAAAGTTCAGAACAAGAAAACAGAAAAGAGCGAGCAGAAAAATCTTGAAGAACCTGCTCTTTTTGCTGAATTAAATCCTAGTCCTACAGAACCATTTTACAATGGGCATGCCTTGTGTGCCTATGTTTTTTTTGCTTACTGATTTTGGGAGAAGAGGTGAAACAAAGCAACTGATTATTTCTACTTTTCACCTGGAAGATAGATCCAAGCTAGAGAATAATTGCGACCGTTGATGATAGTTGCATAGTGCCCTAAACAGCGCACACAAAGGTTCTTCTTAATGTCATGCTACTAAAGTGAGTTAAGTGCTGTATCAATGCCTTTGGACATGATAGCAGTGTAACTGACTAGGGGCAATCCTGGTGCTGCTGGAATGAGCATGCACAGACATGCAGAGACTTGCATGGGAGACTACATCTGAATGCATTCAAGTGCAGAAATCCTCACCACAGAAGAGCTGAAAGGGGGTTCTGAGGGAAGTTAGTGTGTCTGTAGCTCACCATTTGAGAAAGAATATGCTTGTCTCACCTTCAGATTAAGGGAGGATTTATAGGCATTTTTGTAAACCTGAATGAAAAAGGAAATTCAAAGGATTATATGAAGAAATTCACCATCCCAGCAGAGGTATGGAACCTTCTGCTGCACTGCTAGAATTCTGGTCATTTGGAAGTAGTTTGATAGACTGAATGATATATTAGAAAGAAACACGGATTCATTTCATGCTCCTGCAGTGCTAAAACAGAGAATGGTTTTGTTAAGTAGGTGATTTTTCTACTTTAAAAGCCCAGTTTCATACCAAAAAAGGACCCATTTATGAACTCAGTTATACAGTCACAGACTCATTTCCTGTCTTTATATTTCCAGTTTGCTTTCAAAGTTACTCCTTTCTGCAATTTGCCTTTTCAAGGAATAAACTGCTATTGAAATTGTGGGGGCAGAAAAAAAAAAATCACATTTCCTCCAATGCACTTGTGAATTTCATTATATGTGAAAAGCAGTTTTTAGCTGCAGAAGCCAATATTGTTTAGAGGAAGTCTAGGGAAGGGGCATCTGGAGGTGAAAGGCTAGTCTATACTTTCTGTGACCTGTCAAGCTGAAGCACACACATGTGATGTAAGGCATTTGTAAAAAGGTGAACCGAAAAAAGGGGAGAAGTTTTGCTGATGTCAAGGGAAAAGCCTTGGAGAACTAGCTGAAAACATTTGCAACAAATTGACAAAGTCATTTGAGTTCAATTTATTTCTTGTTGGGTTGCCAAGGAAGTCAAGAGTTCCCTACACCCTGTACCTCTCATTTCCTTTCTCTTTCCCTGAAAACGATCATTGACAGCAGTGTGAGGGAAGAGGAACAAACTGGGGGAGGTCGAGGGGTGAGTGTTAAAGGTAGAAAAGTTTATCTGGATACTAAGAAAATATCTCCAAAGCAGATCCATGTTGCTAATTCCAAACAGGGAAGGAGGGAAGAAAAACTCCAAACTCCATCAACTGAAAAAACGTCATACTCTTTTGTACAATGCTGGATCTCAAAATATTAGATTTCCAAATTATCATCATGGTAGATACTGCTAAAGTATCAGACACTAAATTAACTTATATCAGAAAAGGAAGCAATAGCATCCTAATTTCTCACTAATTCTTTCACAGCATTGACAGAATGAACTTTATAATTAGCAACATTGCCCTTTTTTTTTTCTTCCATTTAGAATAGAAGAATTAGGGTAGCATAATTTTGAAAAAAATAATTTTTTTACAATGAACCTTTTAATTGTTTTGTTCTTTTTCTGTCTACCACAAGTGTTTCAAGACCAGTTAGCAACTTTTCCATTTTCTTTCTTCCCTGTGTTTTTTTCCCTGCAGGAGAAAAGGAATCTCTAGAAACCTTCATTTTACGAATGTTACGTCTTATCTTGAGGATGGAATTCAACCTCTTGACAATTTTTGGTTGCTGTTAATTGAAAAGAAAAACTAAACAACACATGGCTGAAAGAGTAAAAACCAATCCTTTGTATCCTCCTTATTATAATGGTTCTACCTGAAAAGAAGATACACCTCCTTCTGTTGTTAAGCTTGCTGTATGAACATACTGCCTTCCTATGCCTTTCAAAGACATTGCTGAAATGATTCCTCACATACAATATTAAGAAGAAATTAACAAAAAAATATCTAAATAGGAACTGAGGTCTGCAAAGATGATTTTAGAAGTATGTAACATCCTGATAATTCAAATATTGTTTGCAAAGGAAGTATAGAAACAGGCAGGTAAGTGAATCCCCTTCACATGTTTTAAAGCATCTTAATAGTTTCAGCAGAGCTAGTTACATTGTTACAAACTCAGTCCACAGATACTGATTCAATAAATTCAAATTTGTGGAATAATTGGACCATTCATCCTAGTTTGACTGATTATAGCTGGGTTAGCAATGCTCAAGTGTAAGTCTGCATATTATAGGAAATGTTTTTCCATTCAGAATCAATGTTCAGGTGCTGAGAAAAGTGAAGGGGTGAAACAAAGGACAATCCCTTTAAGAATTAGCATTTTGCAAAACTTCAGGCTTGGTTTATTAATTAAGAGGAGATACTCAAGGAGATGGGAATGTCCACTCTTAAGCCAGCTCAACCACTTGTTTGTTGGCATACTCCCAGAGTAGGAGGGGTGGGCTTGGGGAACTGCTTCATAAGGCATTTAGTGATGTGCAAAAGATGGTAAGTGAAAATTGTATCGGATTCCAGCCTCAGAGAAAAGGAAAATAAGAGCCCTATACACACACCAAAATAAAAAGAGTGTAAAAAAAATCTTGAAAATAGGGCCAAAAGTGTCAGGTAATAGAACAGCCACACGCTTTCGCAGATCTCTGACTACCGGAGCCTTGGCCTAGCTCCCAGCTTCAGAAGTTGGATCAAACTAATCTCCATTTTGCCAAAGCTGATGGAAGGTCTAAACGCATAAATCTGAGCTAAAAGTGAAAGAATATTTCTTGCCTTATACAATTTTTCAAAGCACATAAATTTTTAAATTAAACACCGGGACTCTGCAAGATTTGGACTACGCAGCAGCCAAAATAAGTCACCAAAATTAATGGAAATAGGGCAGCAAGCTTTTTCAGGATTATAATGTGATGCAAGTGTTAGGCAGAGTGATGACAAGCCTGCTGTTCCTCTAGATATCTGTATTTCATTTTTCCTGTGCTCAGAAGCTGCACATCCTTGCTCCATTTACAGAAATCAAACAAATTCTTACACCTAGATTTTCACTCGACAAAACAATCTGTAAATCTACTCCAGCATTAATGATCTAACAAATCTGCACAGCTAATTCTGGTTTATAAACACTTTGTATTAAAAACATTAGGAAGGATGAGTTATGAAGCATTATCTCTTCAAAACTAGAGACAAAGAGTAAGTGTATGCACCCTGAAATCTTGTGGACTTAAAAAACATTAGAATATTTAGGGTAGAAATACAAAGTGATGACTCACATTTTGTGATGGTTTGGGAGTTCCCTGCCCCCCTACACTTCATAAAATCTCCCAGACTAGACTCAGCCAGGTAGAAGTTAAGGACTGAAGCTCTGTTTACAGCTCAGCACAATGTACAAGCAGAGATATACACAATATACAGGAATATTTACAGACATATACAAGGTAAAG
>WBNM01017136.1:399368-415384 GCA_013399055.1 Ramphastos sulfuratus | reverse complement strand
GGTGGTGAGACACTGGCACAGGTTGCCCAGGGAGGTTGTGGCTGCTCCCTCCCTGGAGGTGTTCAAGGCCAGGTTGGACGAGGCCTTGTGCGACCTGTACTAGTGGGAGGTGTCCCTGCAATATGGCAGGGGGTTGGAACTGGATGATCCTTGAGGTCCCTTCCAACCTTACCATTCTATCGCTCTGTAACTCCTGCATCTGTTGCAAAATGAGTTAGAATCTTTTCTCAGTTCACCATGTTTTCTTCTGCCTCACTTCTCATTAAGTTTTGTCCTGTCCCTGGATGAGGAAAATACTCTTCTGCTTTAACGGACACTTAGGTAGTATACACAAGCAACAATAACATAGAGCAATGCTGTTAAATCAGTTTACTGACTTTACCTAATTATTTCAGGAATTTTCAGCTCTGCTGGACCAGTATGGTTTCCCAGAATTAATGTCAGCCTCCTGTGATCCTTGTTTTTTCTCCTTTCCCCCTTGTTTTCCTCTGCAAATATCTACTTAAGCAATGAAATTCCAAGTAATTAAAAATCTAAACCAAAATTCTTGATTTGTTTGATAAGGCATTTAAAATAGCATAAGAAAGTAAGCTTCTTAGCCTCTGGATTGTAAGAAGGGACAAACTAACCTGGAGAATTTAAGGTGAAAAACTCAGTTGAATGTTGATAAAAGAAAAACAAATAAATTAAACTCCGCTCTCAGTTGATATAAATACCGAATTTCTCCTGTACCTAGGAAGATGCTAAGGTTCAAAGGATGCATTTACCACCACTGTTTTATTTGAGGTCAGTGTACTCTAAAATGAAATCTCCTGATCATTCCCACACACTGAGCTTTGGTTCACACTGCTGCTCTGGAGTGCCAGAACTGAACTCCTTTGGGGTGAAACACACCTGGAAGATGTCCTCTGACAGCATACCTAATGCTCTCCAGCCATCACTGGGCATTCAGTCTGCAGATCAGGCTCACAGAATCATAGTTGGTTTTTGGGCTGGAAGGGGCCATTAGAGGTCATTTAGTCCAACAGCCCTTCAGTAAGCAGGTACATATGAAACTAGATCAGGTTGCTCAGAGCCCCATCCACAGTTTCACAATAGGTTAGGCACTGGAAGGGACCCTGAAAGATCTTATAGTCCAACCTCCCTGTCAGAGCAGGATCATCTATAGCAGATCACATAGGAACACATCCAGGTGGGTCTTGAATCTCTTCAGAGATATCTGACCTTGAATCTTTCTAGGGATCGGGCTTCTACTACCACTCTGGGCAATCTGGACTAGTGTTTGCCACCCTCACTGCAAAAAGTGTCTTCCTTATATCTAGTCTACACCTGCACTCTTTAAAGCCATTACTCCTCATCCTGCCACAACAGGCCCTACTAAAAAGATTGTCCCCATCTTTCTCTCAGGCCTTCTTTAAGTATTAAAAGGCTGCAAGAAGTTCTTCACAGAGCCTTCTCCAGGCTTAACGACTCCAACATTGTCAGCCTTTCTTCACAGGAAAGGTGTTTCAGGTCTCTGCTCATTTTGGTGGTGCTTTTCTGGGCCCTCTCCAACAATTTCAGGTCCTTGTGCTTGGCTAGAGCCAGGTGAAGCCAAAATATGTAGTGGAAACTAAGATCCTCAGTGCCAATCAGCTTGTGGTAGAGANGGTGAGACACTGGCACAGGTTACTGCTTACTAGTGTAGACAGAGCTGTATCATATAGGTGCTGAAAAGAGAACTGAAAGGGCTCATGAGTTGTGCTGATGCCTCACAACAAAGAGAAAAAGCTGTTTCCTGAATCAAGTGAGCACAACAGTGAGGAATGCCTGGTTTTGCAGGAAAAAACAACAAAACTGGAATTTTTTTTACAAGGTGGAAGAAATCGTCTGACATGTTGAAACTTCTCAATACATGTTTGTTGTGGGTTTGATTGGTGTCCTTTTTTTTTTTTTTTTCTTTTCCCTACTGCTACTTTCATATTCCATCTTTAGGGAATAAAAAGAGTAAGCATGGAGTAAACAGAATAGTGAATGACATATCTACTAGGAGATGTTTATGACAAAACTGCCTAGATGGGATGTTGCTGACACATACTGGCAAAAATGTAGTTGTGAATGAGATAATTAGTAACAGAACTTCTTGCATGTTACCTCACTTGCCCACGAAAGAGGAGTACATGGTGGTGAAAAGATAATTAATACCTTATTCCCTTTAGAATCAATCAAATACAAGAATAATATGAAGTACTATTAACATTTTTTTTTTTTTGGCTGTAGAAAAGCAAAGGAAAAATAATTATTTTTAAGCTTTTTCTCTTTTAGCTGGAGAGAAATTCTCCCAAAAGACTCAAACATTTTAAACCACACTAATTCCATCCAGATAGCACTTTGCACAAATTTAGCTGAAAAAGAACAAAATTAATATTTATGATATTAAGTTATATTAGGAAGTATGAAATCACAAGCAACAGAAAAAATATATATGCCTCTGTGAAAGTCCAGAAATAAATACTTGGAACATTTCATAAACATTTGTTAAGAATACTGGAAACCCCTCAAAATGTAACAAAAAAATATGGAATGAAGTTTTTATATACATCTGAAGTATATCTAAATACACTGTGCAGTTCTTCTGCTGTTGGAATACCGAGCATAGCGACCAGGGTAAGTTATGGGGGATTCATGCCTTGTTGTTTTGGACATTTACATGAAAGATGATGGTGTACCATGCAGAAGAAACTCTGAACAAGGAGTGGTGAACATCTGTGCTGTTTCCTCCCTAAGAAAAAGAAAAGTTCATATCCCACCCAGGGAGAAGAAATGACCCTGATAAAGAATGTAAGTGATCTTGTTTGACCTGTGATGCAAGACTAGCGCTGACCTCTGCCGCTCAACCACGATGCATGTTTTTTGTTATAAGAGTGAGCAAGTGTGCACTGCTGAAAAGGAATGCAAGGAATATGAATGGTGCTGAACGTCAGGAGAATGAAATATTGATGGTGGAAGTGAAAATGTGTTTGTTCAGGCAGGTAGGAAAGGCTAAAGAGAGGACGAAGAGACACAAGAAGAAAATGAAAATAAACATGCACATAACTAAGCCACTTCTATTCTAGAAACAAATCAAAGCATATGCCACTTCATCGTACCTCCTCAGCCAAATATTGCTCTTAAAACATACTAGAGCTGCTAATTGCAGAGTTTAAAGCAATAAATAACCCAAATATTGCCCCATATAATTATGAGAGTACCAAAATGTTGACACAACTCTATTTGGGAATGTTACTAATCAGCATTCTGTATTATTTATATAACTCTGCGAATTATAAATGAAGTACTTCTAACTCAGCACATGGATAGCATGATTAATCACTTTCATCCAGAACCCACCCATTTCACTCATCTCTTTCCTTAGGAAAAGCAAGGACTCTTATTTGCTAATAGCTGGAAGCAGAAATATTTCTAACATTAGTATAAATAAGGCACACTCTTCCTGACAAATAAGGACGCGGGAGGTTTTAATTGTCAGCCTTTCCACGTGGTAAGATAAAAGCAAAATTAAATACAGTTGGCTGCTTACTGACAATCTCTGCTATCTGCAGCACCACAGACAGCATGCTTACTATCCAGTCCTTATAAACATATTGGCTGTGTAGGTCTTTTGTGAAATATGATTAATACAACAGATGAAAAAATGAAGCCATATTTAATCCACGCAATCTCAAAGCACAAATCAATGCACTTCTTTCCACATTCAAGCAGAAGGACAATTTATTAAGGGAATTCTGGAAGGAAAGGAATTTATTAAAGGAATTCACAGGAGTTGAAATTTTGGCCTCCAACATTAAAAGTGACTAATAGAAAAACTGGAGTGTGCAACAATAAATCTCCTTATATTGCAGCTATATGATTTTTCTGGAACAATTTAATCCTGAAATGCAAAGCACAGGACTAGCATCAAGCACAACAGAAAAACACTGCCAGGTGTGATGTACAAATTTTGGTAATATGAGAAGCAATTGGACTAAAAGAGTCTAACCTGTCAGCAGTCAACATGCAATACATTTTTAGCAGAAGTAAGAACATGTTTGGTGGAGCTGGATGGCTCAAAACTCAGGAAAAACAACACAGAACTTTATGTCCCTGGGTCAAAGGTTCAAATTCAACAGTGCAATAACTGGACTTAAGGCATCTGACAAAAATAGTAATCCAGATGCCACTCACTCTACATAGATACTTAAGACATCTACAGGGAAAATAAACATTCAAAAGGCAGACCAAGAGGGCCAGGACACCAAAAAGGGAACTGCAACCAGGAATCAAAGAGCAATACTTCCCCCCTCCCCTGCAGAGAATAAGCACTTCAATTTATTCAGAGGAGCAGGTGGAGATGACTGTACTAAGCTTGTATAATACCACCCATAAAAAAATGATCTGTTATAAAATCACAAGATAAATTGTTTGGGAAGATTACTTCAATTTTCTCCTTAGCCCAAAACAATACTTTCATCTGGCCAGAAATAAGGCACATTGGCCAACTCAACAATGCTGTTTAAGCCACATTTATATCACTATCATTATCCAGTAGGTAGTACGACCATAAAAATGCACATGCTAAAGGCAAGGTGTGAAAATACCTCTTGTATTTGATGAAACAGCCTTGCTGTTTGAATGAATACTTTAACTACTGTGGTGCTTATGCTGTATTAAAGTACAGAAGTATAACAAATTAACATCAGCTGTTACACATCAGAAATTCTAGTCAGTAGACCGGGTTTAGAAACAAAAAAAAGTGCAAGGTAAGTAACATACTTTTATTTATCAAATCTTGCAGGTGCCAAAAAACAAGGTAGTAAAATTTCATCATCAACTACAACTGAACGTTATTAAATGTATGTGGATGGTTGATTTGTGAGTGCTTTTCAATCCTCAGATGCTCAAGTGCTGTTAGCTGTTCCCTCACTATACACATCCCACTGTCTCTTTCAAGTAGAACACAAGGATGAATTTTCAAAAGTTAGCATCCCACAAAGTTTTCCCCTTTTTGAAGTCACAGACTTTAGAAATAGACTAGAAACTACATTGACATTGCATTATCCCACAGCAGGTTCTAATAAACCTTTTAAAATGCTGAATTTTTCTAATAAATACTGAAAGAAATGCAAGTAAAGCTATGTTGCTATTATGTTTCCTGTGAGTTTCGTCTTGTAGGAATCGGAGGTTGTGAACATAGAATCATAGAATGGTTTAGGTTGGAAAGGACCTCAAAGATCATCTAGTTCCAACTCCACCATAGGCAGGGACACCTCCCACTAGAACAGGTCACTCAAGGCCTCATCCAAACTGGCCTTGAACACCTCCAGGGAGGGAGCAGCCACAACCTCCCTGGGCAGCCTGTGCCAGTGTCTCACCACCCTCACTGTAAAGAACTTCTTCCTAACATCCAGTTTAAATCTTCCCTCTTCCAGTTTAAACCCATTGCCCCTCGTCCTGTCATTGCAAGATCTTGTCAATAGTCCCTTCCCAGCCTCCCTCAGATACTGGAAGGCTACTCTAAGGTCTCCTCAAAGCCTTCTCTTCTCCAGGCTGAACATCATCATCTTCTCTCTTTGAATATCAACAAAGTTTGGCTACTCATATTAACCATATCCTGTTAGTTTTACAGCAAAATTTTGTGAGTGGATTTCTTTCTCTAGCAAATCTGAAAATGTTTCTTAGTAATACTGCTTGGTAGCTCTATCTGTAAGCTCAGTAAGGTATCTTCCATAGCCATTGTATCATTTTGTTGAATGTAAACTAAATAAAAGGCTTCACAATACATTGGCATGGTACCTTTTCCAACAAAGGCCTATTTCCTATTTCAGTCTTATAGCAGAAGCAATGGCCAAACTCTGAAAATGAATCATGGTGTTCTTAGGCTGCAAAAGAATGTATTACTATTAGCAACACGAGGAACTTGAAGGGTTTCTACTGGTGTTGTCGATTCCATCATCACTCAAACTTCAAAATAATGCAAGGTAGGTTTTTATCTGATCTTATTTTATAGAACATTAACTCTTCTGCCCTGGGGACTTGCACAGACACCTCAGCCTGGTCTCCAACAATTGCAGTCGAAACTCTTGACATGTCCTGAGGTTGAATCCATTAAAGTGTAAAGGCTCAGACATTTTGGAGCATTCTCTTTATGTTACCTTGACAAATGGAAGGGTTTTGTGTTTCATTGGTTAAGAGAGAGTCGGGTTTTAGTTATTTGAACGTGGGGTAACTTCATTCATGGATCAAAAAAGGACCTCTTGGGGCTTCCAAAGTCTTAATTATTTTAGAGCTACAAGGCATGATTTGGTAGAGATTTGAGTAATGGGAAACATACTCTTCTGGGATCATTTCACTTTGGGGAGCTTTCCAGCTGTGAAACAGGCTCTCAAACTTAAAAGCTCTCCAAAGCTCTACCTGGCCCCAGGCCCAAATTTCCCCGTAACAAAAGTTGACTCGTAGAAGACCTAGTGTAATATATGCAACCAAAAAGCTGCAACATTAAAAGAATTGGTAGGATTTATGATAACACTAAAAGTTGTTAAAGTGTTTTTAAAAGGTCAGCTTTTCACATTTAGAATCAGAAGAATGTTCGTTTCTCTACGATCGCCACATACCAAATTCTGCATGCAAAAAGTGACAGCTATTTTATTATACAAGCCCTACAAGGTGGTTGACACATGACAGTGTTATGTTAGTAGAATAAAGGGAAGCTTCCATTTGTTATAGTTCAGAATGATAAATATCAGAACTCTTTCCTCTAGAATTGGCTTTTGGGAAAACTGCTTATACGGCGAGGGCTCATTTATTAGTTAATGCAAACATAAATAATAAATCAGTTGAAACCTCTGGGTGTCTGACATTACAGTGCAACATTTAAACAAAATGTATCACTTCCAAGGCATATTTATCAACAAAACATATGGGAGACAGGCCACTATTAAGCCCAATAATAGTAATTTTACACTGTATGTACAAGCAGAAACAGATAAAAGCCGACCCACGCTGTTTGGGATCTGAATAAGGTTTGATTTTCATGCAGAATTGCTTAAACTGAAAATGTTTCTATTGTGATCAGTATTAAGACCAGTAGCAAGCATTTGCAAAACCTAAAACCTGAAATTTTATAGGCCAAATTCTGTTTAAAAGCTCACAGAAAATGTGAGGCACCAGAAGAGACTTTCAGCTCCACTGAGATGGTTTCTTAAACAGGTTAAACTGAAAATGTCTTCTTAACATAAGGAGACTTGCAAACAACTGATGGAATTATGTGTGCCATTAAAGAAAGCCATTAGGCTTGAGGAAATCACACATGCACAGAAATCACACAGAACCACCACTGAAATTCCCTATCATATCAGGAAAGCATCCAAAAGGAAAAATCTTCTTCTGTTGAAGTGTAAGAGAAAACTCTTTCATGTTTATGAGCTTTATTTGAAGTCTGGAGCACACACATCTACTGTATTTAAGAACTTTAAATCAACAGTCTCAGTGTCTCTATGGGCTCTCCTGTAATCCTCACCCAGAAAAGCCTTGTGCATCCTCTGTTCCACTCTGCAATCATGATGCTATTTTTAAAAGTTCCCTGGGACAATGATTATTAAAGCTTCAATTCTATACCACGAATGACTTTGAATAATATGCCTAAACATATCTTCTCCCTGGATTATGTACTGATACCACTCTCTCTCCTTACTTAGGTCTCTTACAATAGACATTCTTCATGCATCTGAGAAAGCACTCCAGTCATCCACCTGAACACTAACACACTAAGACAAATACTGTTACCACTCTGGTACACACAATAATGTTGGGTGTCTGACATTAAGAAAATGCAGAGGAGCAGCAGAAGGTAGAGACAAGCTCATGCTAGCTCACTCCAGATAAAACCTGGTCTGTCCTGAGCCAAACAGAAAAAGATTTTGTTTTGAGCTTCCTACACAGAACAGCTTCCTAGTTTCATACCAGGATTCACCAAATTCAGTGTTCAGAGAGGAAAGAGGTTTACTGGTGTAGGCACAAACTGGGATAGGAACTGTATCCCTGGGAAACAATAGGTCAACAACCCAAATGATAACATTCCTGGAGTGTTACAGCCAGCCGTGGAAATGCTGCTCCCTCACAGCCCCAGCTCCACTGGATTGCAGACAAGGGCAGGGAGACTGCAGGTTAAGATTATCAAGAGGAAGAATTTGGTAAAATAATAATAATAATAAATCTGCTTTGCACAATATCTGAATTACATCAGTGGCCAAAAGTTAATGCCTAGGGAAGACTGTTAGCACAGAGCAAGCATGCAGTGTTACCTTTCCAGAACACCCTCCCAGCCTCCAGTGATTTCCAATTTACAAACTGAAGGAAAAAGTTTGTCTGAAAGATGATTATGTACAATGTCTATTGCTAGAAGCAATGGCTTTTATCCAATGAATCAGCTAAATAGTCAAAATCCTGCAAATTATTTTCATTCAGTAAAAATTAATAGGTTAATAGAACCTATAATAGGTGGTTTCAGTAGCTGCAACTGCCCAGCTCTGAGCATAAAACCCAAGTGCTGCATAAACCAGTCCACAGGGCTCTCCTTCTCTACTTACAGTCTCAAAAGGTTCACTGCTTGCAGTGTAGGACAAAGGAGCCTCACAGCTGCACAAGCATCACAGATGCAGTCCCTGGGAGTGCTCACACCAACAACCAAGAGTGTTCCTGAAGCTGCTCTTCATACAGCACAGACTTGCCTATCATATGGATAAAAGTCTTGCTAGGATGGATTCGAGGTTCACCAGAATTGCCATGCTCAAATCCTTCAGATGAGATTGCATCTGCACAGGTTTTCTGCAGCCTGCCACTGAGATGCTGCAGAACTGAGGATGGGGAGGTCACAGAACATCTGGTCCTTGCTGCTCTTCACAGCCATAGATTCTGCTGGGCCCCAGTCCCAACAACAAGTGGAGTTTTTCTAAGCCCTAGGGGCACTCCTGCTCTATCTTTACGCACAAGAGTTTATTTCCCAATGTCTTGCATTGACCTGTTTCAAGTACTCCCAAAAACGAAAGACAATCTCACAAAGTAATTCACATTTCACCATGAATTGGACCTTCCAGAGCTTCTGGCAAGTCACAAGAACCTATCACAACTTGTGTAAGGGAAGAGTATAGCCTGTGTTGCTGTTGGGCAATGCTCCCAGCCTTCCAGCAACTCACAAAAGCTCACAAAAAAGGTCCCAAGGAAAGAGAAAATAGACAAACTGCCTTTTTTGGACATAAATTTTAGATATGTACAACTTTTCAGACAAAAGTTATTTCTATAACTGCAGCTATAGAAACGGAGAGAGAAGGGCACTGCTGTCCTATCCAAGGATAACCCATATTTGCCAAAACTGCCTTGATCTGACATTTAAAAAAAAGTATTTATTTCAAACTATATGAAAATCACTCCTCAATTGGAACCAACCTTATTTCAGGTACTGCAACTTCATGCAGAAAAGCCTGAATGTAATATGCAGAGCTACCACTAGGACCTGACTGGTCATGCACATCTGCACCAAACAGGACAGGACTACTGGCTCTGTGTCTGCAATCTGACAGACATTATCAGATGGGCTCAGAGGGCTGCAGCAGCTCTGCTATGGGGACAGGCTACAAGAGTTGGGGCTCTTCAGCCTGGAGAAGAGAAGGCTTCCAGGAGACCTTAGAGTAGCCTTCCAGTGTCTGAAGGGGGCCTACAGGAGGGCTGGGGAGGGACTATTGACAAGGTCTTGTAATGACAGGATGAAGAGTAATGGGTTTAGACTGGCAGAGGGGAGATTGAAACTGGATGTGAGGAAGAAGTTCTTTATAATGAGGGTGGTGAGACACTGGCACAGGTTGCCCAGGGAGGTTGTGGCTGCTCCCTCCCTGGAGGGGTTCAAGGCCAGGTTGGACGAGGCCTTGAGTGACCTGTACTAGAGGGAGGTGTCCCTGCCTATGGCAGGGGATTGGAACTGGATGATCTTTGAGGTCCCTTCCAACCTAAACCATTCTATGATTCTATAAGAAGGAGACACAAGAGTCAGGATATGCCTTCTGAAGGACTTCCTCACACCACAAGCATCCCCAGCAGGAATCTTACAGTGTTTCTCCCTAACAATCTGCTGTGCTGTATGACTGCTTTCCTGCCCTCACTTGAAAGAATAGCAAATAAATAATTTTACCTGTTGGAAGGTAGTTCTGAGTAAGTTGCCTCCATATTTGAAATCAACTTCATACTAAGAACACGCAGGCAACAAATTACTCTATTCTGACAAAAACATTTTTCTGTGGTATTCATCATTCCCTACAACTCTTTCTCAGATGCACACACACTGCCTCAAGGGGCCCCATCCTTCTTCCATGGGTAAGAAAATCCTCATTTAAATCATGTTTATAGGTGTGGTTACACTGAACACTTGCAAATCTTGGGCATGTGAATGCTGCCAGTATACATGGCCACATAGAAATATAATCAAAACTGCAAATCATCTGCACTGAAATAAATCATCACTCACCAGTTACACACCACAGTAAAATCTATCTCTGTTCTCTCTCTGGGTAATTATTTAACAAGCATCTGTAGGAAAGAGCAGCTATGTATCTGAACAGCTTGTTTGTTTTTTTTTTTGGTGGATCAGGTTTGGTTTTCATTTACTCTGTAATTTTATCTAAATAAATATTAAAAGCTCTCAAAAATATTCAGTTGCAGTAAGTGATCAAAGCTGTGGTTACTTAGGCTCATTTTTTACAGGGTGGTTACAACCACATCAGCAATGGCTTGCTCTCTTTACCCCACTCCCTGCACTATAAATGGATAGCACTGTTCCAGTCATCACTGTGTGAGTGATGCCTGCATCATCAGTCACAGCAGAACAAGTCCATCTCTGCCCATTTATCACTTCAAGACACCATTTCAGCCGTCGTGATGTACTTGCTAAGGTCATACTGCACATAGCTTTCCCTTTTCCTTTTTTTCTCTTACCTGTTCCTTCACAACTTCCCTTCTCTCACCTAGATCACTGCAACCACCTAACCTATTTTGACAACTTTATGAGACAATTGCAGGTCTGCTAACCCAAAGAATGATGAAATTTTCATTTAGTGACTATTTTGGAATTTCAGCGTGATGGGGAAAGGATACCGGTGCCAGCTCTGTCTAAATCATGGACTCCAATGTGTAAGTGTGCAGAGACAAAACTGTCAGATCAAGGAAAGTGTTCTGAGGCATTATGAAAACAAATGCTTACAAAACCATTATTAATAAACAAACAGCAACGTTATCATTACAGACCTTTGGAAGTTATTGTGTTTTCATTCCTTCTGATAAGGAAGCTGTGACTTGCAGTCGTAAACATGTTCCAATAATACTGACTTGAGTGAGGCTTGGAGGATGTGATCCTTCAGGAAGTACTCACATACATAGTGTTAATTACATATGTAAACTTCTGCAGCACCAAAACCCCAGCTTGTACATTACACCCATCACCTTGTAAGATGTGTTATACAAGCACTGTTTCCAGTATTTTCACATCTTATTTTCTGTCAGCCTGCTATCACACCTCTTTGTTGGTATCTAATACAAACATCACAGGCAAAAAGAAAGACAGGCAACTATTTGCCTGCAATGAAGTGTGTGCAAGGGCTCCTAGGACTCTGCTGGGCTGCAATTTCCTTGGTTCAGTATGGAAAATCTGGCTGGGTGAAAAAAAAAAAAGAGTAACTTGGATGTCAGCCTGAGAAGGTTTGGCAAAATTCCTGGTTTATAGAATTTCTACTGCCTGCTGCTTGTGTTCCAGGTAGTGCAATGCTTCAGAATCTTAAAGACTTCTTCTGCTTTAGTAATTATTTTTACAGACTTCTTGATAATGCCAATTAATTGCTCCTCATATGATTTAGTTCTTACTGCTTGCAGCATGTCATTCAAAATTAAGTTCCACATCTGATGGTAATAGAGCTGGTCTAAATATTTTGTATAATTTGTTCTACATATTGAATTTACAGATAAAGAGGGGGGAAAAAACATTACCTGCAAAGGTTTGGAACACACTGAAATCTGCTGTCTTTGCTCAAGGAGATCAGAAAAATATTCAGTGTGATACCAAATATTCACAAAAGTCTGCATTTCCACTTTGAGTCAGTTTTACTCATAAACTTTGACAAGACCAAGTTGATATTATCGAAAATCGTATCCAACATCTTGGCTGCTTACTAATCTATTTTATTGAGTATGAACTTTTTCTGGGAGCAACTGGCAGAATCCATAATATGAGTCTTGATATTAATGCAAGATTGTAACTATCCTGACAAGTTTTTGGGGAATAAAAATACAAGCAGTACCTAGCTTGTCCTTGAAGCTTTTTACTGCTGTATGATTTCTTAATACAGAAGTGTAAGAAGAGTAACAAGGAATGACTCTCTGTATTTGTTTCTTTTGAGGATAACACAATGAGAATATCAAAACATCATTTGACAGCTGGGGGTCACAGTGACCATGGAACAGTACCTCATGATGACTGGGATAGGAAGGAAAACTAAGAAATTAAAACAATGAACTTCACTTCAGCAACCCTAAGCTTTCAAAAAGCTTATAGAAATGGTTGTAATTCTAAAAGAAACCTTCTTTGAGATGAAAAGGAGTTAAGAAGAGTTTGTAATGTCTTCAAAATATTAAGGAATTAAATGTTAAAAAACACCAATGCATCAACAGAGCAAAAGAAAAAAACTTCCTCATTATGAAGAAAGAAAATTAAGATATAAGCTGCCCTAAGCCATGAACTTTTCCTGATTCCCAACACAAGATGGAAAGCAGAGGAAATATTTGAAACATACTGTAACAAAAGGAGAAATAAACTACTCATAAACATACACATATATCTACAGAAATGATCATCACAAATGCATATGTAAAGTGTAACTACTAACAGTTGTGTGGAATGCAAACTGGATAAAACCATATCCACATTGGACAGCACAAGGGATAGCAAGTCTATGACTGAAGCTTAGTAATCTGTTTTAATTGCAAGAACAACTAAATACTGAAATACATTGCCTAGGAGAAAACCATCACAAGGAGTCTTTGCAATAGCTTAGAAACACCTCCCTGAGAATGGTTTTTATGAAGTGTTATAGACCCTGCCCTGGGCAAGACAGGATTGGAAGCTTCTTCTGTGGTTCTTATAGCTCTACAGGCCACTGCTGACTTCTAGTAATTCTGTCAGTTTTGCATGGCCTTTCAGAGTCCAACTCATCATCTCACTCATCCTGTTCCTATCAGCCTGTGGCTCTTCACTATATTATCCTCAGTAATACATTAAGGGTGGACCTGGTCCATCTTCTCTGTATCTAATTTTGAAGTGTATGTCAGGTAAAGAACTGGGCTTGGAAAATGAGAAAGATCTAATTATACTGCAGGCTGGGGCTGGAGAGAAATACAAGTGGAAGGTAAAACAAGGAAGGAATTGAGTTTGTGTTGAGTGCATATAAGGGTAACAACATAAGCATTGGTATAGTGCCCCTGTTTGTGGAAGGGTAGTGCATGATGTTCTGTCAACAGGGGTTTCCTTTTTAAATATCCCATCAAAAGGTTTTATCAAAAGCTGGATTTCTGTTAGAAGATCTATGTCACACTGCTATGGAGTATAGGAGTGGTTCTTAAATTATGCTTTCCCTAAAGGAAATGCTTGTTTGGAGTCTGTAAGAAGGCAACAATGAATAAAGAGATTGCCCAGAGGGACAAAGATCATAGAATGTCAGGGGCTGGAAGGGACCTTGAAAGCTCATCCAGTCCAAACGCCCTGCCAGAGCAGGGTCACCTAGACCAGATCACACAGGAACACATCCAGGTGGGTTTTGAATATCTCCAGAGAGGGAGACTCCACAACTCCCCTGGGCAGCCTGTTCCAGTGTTCTGTCACCCTCACAGTGAAAAAAATCCTCCTTATGTTTAAATGAAACTTCCTATGCATCAGCTTCCACTCATTGCCCCTTGTCCTGTCATCAGGCATCACCCAGCAGAGCCTGGCTCCAGCCTCCTGGCAAGATGATGTGCTGCCTGAGAAAACTCCAATGTATTAGCTTAGGCACCAAAGCAGTATAGCACTGACCATGCCATGCTAGCATGACATTCCACCAAGACAGTAAGCCTTGCATTTTGTTGTTCACACACCTGAAGTTTTGCTTAGTTTTTAATCCCTTTCAGGGAAAAAAAAAAAAGTGACTGCCAAACAGTTTTGAACAGCTGCAATATTTAGCTGAAGGTTCTTGGTCTGTGAAAAGCAGATAATGAAGGGCCAAAAAACCTGAATGATTTTTGTAATGATTCTTATTTTGTTTGCTATTTGCAGTGCATTTTAGGTGTCTTAGAATCCCTATGAGTGCAGTTTGCTAAAACAGATATTCTTTTCTTGACTAATGCAGAAAGCAGTGCGAAGCTAGAGGGCAATCCAAAAGTTCTTTGCATATCCCTGATCCTACCTTTCATCTGCTGTGCACAGTGGTGGCCTTAATGTCTCTTAGCCAAGGAAGGCAGCCAAGGCTGAAATTGCCAAGTCCCCCTGTGATAAAGCTACTAAACAGCCTAAATTCTGTCTAGCCCTGAAGCAGCAGGGTCCTGGAAGCCAGCAGAATTTTTCATCTTGCCTTGTCTTCCCTTACTCTGAGTGACATATAAAGTGTCTGAAGAAAATCAGCCACATAAAGATTTTGGAAGGTAGTCACGGAATCATTACTGTCATCATTTCCTGAACCACTTGCAGCTTGACAACACTCCTACAGTACCTATAACTTGACTTAAGTATGTGCAAACTTGTAAAAGTTTCTTTTATATGCCTGTCATTGTTGACTTTAGGAAAAGATTTTGTGATCTAATAATCTGAAGAGCCTTCAAAGAACAATGTCACAGATTCTTACTCCATATGAAACCTTCTAATTCCATATGAAAGCTTCTTGCAAATAACATATGTATTTGAAATATGAAAGACTTAAAATGTCCATATTCACCTGTGTACCTACCACAAGCCTTACTCTAAATATGCTAGCAGATATTTCTGTCTGAAAAGGAGACTCTATAGATGCAAATGGCAGAGATGGTAGTAAGTTTTCATGGGTTTCTTCAAATAACATACTTTTTCTTGCTATTCTTGTGTGCCCTGAAAAGATTTCTGATGAAAAGATTTACTGTGTACAGTTCTGGAGCCCCCAGCACAGGAAGGACATGGAACCGTTGGAGGGGGTCCAGAGGAGGTCANACAGAACATGAATTACTGTATTGCCAGGAGATATCTACTAGGAATTAATTAACTATAACACTCATGACTCCAAATACATAAAATCAAACCAGAAAAGTTTCATAGGCAGTTGATAGTTAGACTTAAAGTGAAGCCTGCAGTCTTCTAAATCCAGATTAGCACCATTCGAGTCATGTGTTGGTTAAAAAAATAAACAAATCAGAATTTGTACAAGATTTAATACCACACATCTTAAACTGTCACATCCTTCCTCAAGGAATCCCTGCACCAGCCAGAGTTGCTGCAAATAGCTTGTGTGATATTTTTCCTCCCAACAAACTATTCCTAGTCTCTACTTAAAAGTGTGAATGTTTTGTTTTTACAGAACCTTGTGAGAAATTCCAAGGCCAAAAGTCACGTTTTGTCATCAACCACATCCTTTTGCCCTTTTTTTTTTTTTTTCCCCTCTACCTCTTTTTTGGTTTCACAGTCACCACATGACATATTAGCTTCAGCTAATGGTGAGCAGTCAGTCTATACTTTTTCATTTGGCTTCCCATGCAACCAGTGTGTTACACCCTGCATCAATGGAGCAGAGGCCTACTGTGGAGCCTGGGAATGCAAACATGTCCAAACAGCATAAGCAGATACTTCTCATGGCCAGATGAG
Organism: Ramphastos sulfuratus; assembly: GCA_013399055.1. Classification (NCBI taxonomy): domain Eukaryota; kingdom Metazoa; phylum Chordata; class Aves; order Piciformes; family Ramphastidae; genus Ramphastos; species Ramphastos sulfuratus. The sequence goes on along the minus strand of WBNM01017136.1, from coordinate 399,474 downwards.
CTGACACTGTGTGCAGTTCTGGAGCCCCCAGCACAGGAAGGACATGGAAGTGTTGGAGCGGGTCCAGAGGAGGCCATGAAGATCATCAGAGGGCTGCAGCAGCTCT